>CATOZR010000137.1:105692-146881 GCA_954870605.1 Acer campestre
AAAGAAAGATCGATGAGAGTGGTGATTGAGAAGAAAGAGAGAAGAGAGGTAAGTGGGAGGTGATGATGGTGGCGACGGTGGTGGCAGAGAGAGAGGCGGAAGAGGAGAGAGAGGGTGAGGCTTTTATCTAGTCGCTCCCACCAGAGATGGTGCTACGAACACCTGATCTGTTTTGTTAAAAAGGAAACTTTTTTTTTTCTTGGTTTGTTCTCTTTCATTATTTACTGTCTGTTTTGTTTTTGTTTAATTAGAAAAAAAAAAAAATCTGTTTTAATCATTTATTTTATTAAAATACCAAACTACATTTAACACTTAACATTCAACCCAGTTTTATTGACTTTTTTAACTGTTGGATAACGACAAGGGGGGAATGGCTAATTCTAAAACTAGAGGGGGTAAAATGACGATGATGCAAACGTCATGGGGCGGAATAATAATATCCCAAAAAAACATGAGTAAGAATTACCAAAGAAGGAAGAATCCCTAAAAAATGAAAAAGAAAAAAAAAATCCTTGGATATAAAAAATGAAAACTATTTTATTGATAATATCATCTTCTTTTTTTTTTTCTTTTTTTCACTTTTTTCCTTTCTTTGGTTTTGATGGCTGATTTTGATGACTTTTTTGATTATGTTAGCTGATTTTGACTTTCAACTATAATTTGAGAGTAAAGTAATGGTTTTTCAAGGGAGATTATCAATTTAGTCCCTATGTTTTCCGAATTATTTGTTTTTTTAATTGTCTTTTCCATTTTTAGTGTCCGTGATCTTTATATATGTTTGTCTTTAAACAAAGAAAATACAGCGTGTCAACATAAACAAATAAAGATAAAAATAGAAATAAAAAAATTTAAATATTTATATAATACAAAAAATATTTTAAAAAATAAATAAAAAATTATTAATCTCCATCGTCCAAATCTATGGGTTGTAGCCAATCATAATACATAATTCAATTAAGATCAGAAATTTATTTTCTTTGTGTTGGACTCATTTGCTAAATATTCAGGAGTCGTTCGATGTTGTTTTTAAAAGGTTATTTTCATTTTTCGTGATACAAAACGGAAGGAATCCATTCGCTTGTTGTTGTTTTTATAAAATAAAAAAAATAAAAATAAAAAAACACTGAAAACATTTTTTTTGTGCATTACTAACCATTAATTAGTTTTATTTATTTATTTATTTGAAACTTAGCCATTAATTAGTCGCTTTGGATATTATATAAACCTGAACGTTTTGTACTCCTTAATTGCAATATTTTAAGTCTTGCACTTATTTGTTTCTCATTAATTTTGTTAATTCAATATCAAATATCAATCATATGCCTTCTTCCTATTCCATTTATTGTGGTTTTCTGTTGTTATTTTAATTTGTTATTTTGTCAAGATTTTTTGTTTGCCAGCTGTCTTCTAAGGCAACATCGTTTTTAGTATATATTTTCTTTTGGGTTGTAAGCAGCAGACATCATATTTTGAAATAGAAACTTTATCCATTTTCCTTTAAATCATTTATCTCATTCTTCGTAAATCTCCTTTGAGAAATCTGAAATATCCATCAACTTCTTCTTCAATAGAGATTGTTCAATCTCAACTTAAGCTGCATCATTTTAGTATCAGAGCACAGAGAACTCGGACACGATGTCAGGAGACAGTAGTGGCGGTCACCACATTAGCAATGGCAATCGAAGTGTGAAGGTTATTGTGTCGAGTGACCAATAATGTTTTCCAGGATTGGATTACAATCCTATCCTTTTATGAATTACTTTTAATAGCACAAATAAAATCTAAATGATTTTTCTTATTAGTTTTTTCATGGTTTTTGTTCACCATAAATTTAAGTTTTTAAACGTGTGTTGCCTCACTATTTTTAAGGGTGTCTTCGGGATTGTGTAACTTATGAAATAATGACTTATTTCATAATCTCTAAGGATTCAAAAGGTGTTTGGAAAAATCAATTAAAAGCTCATTATTTATTAAATTGCTTATCAAATAATTTGATTTTCAAAAGCTAGGAGGGGTTGTTTTTCCAATCTATTTTTTTTTTTTTTTAAGTAGTTTAACATTTTATAAGATATCTGAACAACTTTATGATTTTATTAAATTGCAAAATTGTCCTTCTCAATTTTTGTTTTGGAAAAAAATCATTTGGGTCCTTATTTTATCAACGTTTTATTGTTTTTTTAATGATTTTTTTTTTCCAATACCTTTAATTATAGTATATATTTAAAAAGACAGTTACTAGCTACTAGCAAGATATTTTAGAGAGAACTGCTGCTACTAGCTAGGTATTAAAAATAAAAATAAAAATAAAAAAAACTCTAATTAAACCCTAATTTTATTTCAAGTATCAAAATCTCCGATTATCATTTTGTCATAAATTTTAGTTATTTTAGAGAGAACTGCTGCTGCTGATATAAGAATTCGAATTCTTGTAGATTATGTCAAGTTTAGAGACATCAACAGTGAGAAAGGGAAGTTTGAGAAGGTTGGTTTCACCGTCAAAAACTTTGCAGGTGCTAATGGACAAATTTGATTTGAAGGTTTTTTTTTTTTTTTTTTCCCTTCAGTCGGCAATCTTTAAATAAATAAATAAATAAAAGGCCAATAAAGGCCAATCGAACAACAACAAAAGCAAGGAAGAGGACACAAGCAACTAGCACCCATTTCCATAGCCAACAAACAGAACAACAAGCATCTGCACAAAGCAATTGAGAACCCCAAAACCCCACACGCCTAAAAGCCAAACTAAACTTAACAAAAGCAAACACAACTGGTAATAAAAATAAAAATTTAAAAAATTAAAAAATTAAAAAATTAGTTACTTGTAAATCAAACAAGTAATCAATTTTTATTTTATTTTATTTTTTTTAGTTTCTTAGTTTACGAGAGAATGCTTGAAGTGAAAGTGATATTTAGAAGTCAAGAATTTGAAATAAAGAGAACTTGATAATTTGAAATAGAACCTTCGAAATTTAAGAATTTAAAAATTCTCTTTGTTTTCGAGTCTAAGGAACTTAAGACATTGGTATACTTATAAATGTGGGTGTGTTTATCATATTTATACCCTTTATATGATATCTGAAACAACTTTATGATTTTATTAAATAATAAAATTGTCCTTTACAATTTTCTTTTTGGAAAAAAATCATTTGGGTCCTTATTTTATCAACATTTCATTGTTTTTTTAACGATGTTTTTTTTTCTTAGTTCTAAATTTCTAATGCCTTAAATTATAGTATATATTTAAAAAGACAGTTTACTAGCTACTAGCTAGGGTCGGGGTTCTCTCTTGAACATTTTGTCCAAATCCAAAAAAAAAAAAAAAAAAGAAACTCACTCTAGTCTCAAATTATAGTTCGAAAGCAAAAATCAGCTACCAAATCGACCATCAAAACAAAAGAAAAGAATGAAAGAAAAAAAAAAGGATATTATCATTAAAATAGCTTGCATTTTGTACCGCCTAGATAAGCTTAAATGCTTGACCTTGCATTTATGCATTTTGAATATTGCATATATTCACTTTAGGTTGTTAATCTCTTCTCTTAGAGAGTCAAGTCTTGTATTTACCATTTGGTAGTTTGCAAGCAAAGGACTAGGTTCACTTTTGAAGGCCTACGGGTAGTAGTGGTGGATTAGTAACCGTGTAGGGTTTGACGTGGTCAACTTAGGTTGTAATCACTATTACAATTAGTGGATTGAGGTTTGTGTATGGTGCACATAACAGCCCGTGGTTTTTCCTTATTGAAGGTTTTCACGTAAAAATCAAGTGTTATTTATTTTTCGCATTTTACACTTGGTTGATGGTTTGACTAGATAGGGGTTGTTTATTGAATATTGACTAATCAAGAAAATTTGGTAATTAACTTGATTAAAATCTATTCACCACCCTCTAGATTAATTAGACACGTTTTATATATAATTTCATGTGGTTGTAACAATTTACTACATATTGGAACTTTCTCTTGTCGTCCTGACGGCCTTGGTTTTTTCCCTAATTTGGGTTTCCACGTAAATTCTTGTGTTGTGTGTGATTGGATTTAGATAATTGCATTGGAGATTTGGAGAGAGTTTTTCAAACTTTTTAACTATCAATCCTACGTGGCATTCTCCAAATGCATATTTGTATTGGAGATGCTCTTATTCTTAAAAATAAAAATAAAATAAAAAAAATAAAACATGGCCGTCTTTTCACACTCCACGTCTACAAGAAAACCAAACCAAATAATATTTTTTTTAAAAATAAAAATAATAATAATAATAATAAATAAAAAAGCCTTTTCTAGAGAAGTAGCAAAGTTCAAATATAAAAATAGTCATACTTTTATTCATTCTCATACAGCTGGGGCAACTCAACGGTATTGGAGGCCTTAGGTGAAAACCTTTAATGAGACCTTATATATTGAAATCAGTAGCAAACAATGAACAAAAACATTAACAATAAAAAAATTTAAAAATAGAACAACTAATTTAGAAAATTTTAGAACAATAGAACCTGGAAAAGAACTATTCATCTAACAATTGTTGCTTTCAAAGAACTCAGACTATTGACATTCAATTTTCAATTAAGTGAAAAGTGAAAACATATAGTATCAATATCAATGAGTTGAAAATTAGTAGAAAAAAATAGGAGTAAGTTGTTAAATTATAACTTTGATTAAAATATTTTGAGGGACTGTTTTAGAATTAGAAAAGTATTTACAGGTTTTTTTGGAATTGGGAAACTATTAATTTGTAGATTTTTTTTATTTTTTTTTTTGATAAAAAAAATGCATTAGAACTTAGAAGTTGTTGATTTATAAAAAGAATTAAAATTTATTAAACAATAATTTGTTTCCTTATCTTTAGGAAGCGTTATATCTTTTATGGCTAGATTTTATGAGGCCTCAAAAAATTATCTACAAGTAGTAGTAATAATAATAATAATAATAATAATTTGAGGCCTTAGGTGGTTGCCTAAGTCGCCTAAGGGTAAAGCCGACCCTGCACAACAAAGAAGCGAAAAGAAAAAAAAAATTAATAATAAAACTAAGTTTTCTTCTTCTCATATCAAAATCTAATAGTCGAAACCAAAATGACCATTTGATCCTTTTCTTCCTCCGGTGGCATCATACAGCGACGAAAAGACTTCGCTGGTGGCCTCGCCATTGTCGGTTACGAAGGAGGCCACTAGCCTCCTCTGTTTTCTAGTTTTTTTTTTTTTTTTTCAATTTTGATTTTTTTTATTTGGAGGTTAAATTGGTAAATATAACATTCTAGTGAGAGAGGAATTCGGATTCCGACCTCAAGAGGTAGGAATCTTAATCCATCATTTTGGTGGAATCCTTCAAGGAATGAAATCCTCATTCCATGACACTTTGTGCAAACCAAACAATGGAAAGATGATTCCTTTTCCCATTACATGCTTGATTCCATCAATCAAACACCATCTAAGGTCACGTTTGGTTATATGGTGGAATGGTAATTTGAATGGGAATGGAAAGGAAAGAAAGCTAAGTTTTTTGTTTGGTTGGAACTTTAGAATTAGTCATTAAATCAGTATTATTTTGTTTGGTTAACAATAAAATGGAATGGAGTTAACTGTATTTTGACCAAAATACCCCTAACTATAAAACATTCATAATAACATGATATATTATGGATAATAATAATAAAATATAAAAGTATATATAATATTATATTTATATATAATATTATATATTATTATTATAATATATATAACATATTATATATATTATTATAATATATAACATATTATATAAATTTTTTTTATTATCAGTTCAAACTGACAAAAGATATATCAGTTCCTTACATGTGGGTCATTGGATTTAAATACTTTGACTTTGTTGTATGTACTTGTCAAAGCATCTTTTAAATTCAATGACCCACATGCAAGAAACTGATATATCTTTTGTCAATTCGAACAGATAACAGAAATACTGATAATATATATACAGATTTTCTATTGTCAATTCATCCTGACAATAAATATATTAGGACGAAGAATGTGCACCACTAGATTTACGTACTTTGATTCAAATTATATGCACTTGTCAAGACTTCTCCATAATCCGTGGTCCACATTCTTCGTCCTGATATATCTATTGTCAGGACGAACTGACAATAGAAAGACTGATATATATATTATAATATATTATATAATACATATAATACATATAATATATATATATAAATATATATAATATTTATATATTATATATTATATATAATAATATATTATATTATATTATATTATATTATATTATATATATATATATCCAAGGAACGTAATATCGGTATCGGCATCAATGTCGGGCTTCTAAATTTACGGATATATCGGGGATATTATCGATATCGGTGGATATTCTGTCAAAAATTAAAAAAATGATGGATATTTACATCTAAAGTTAGATTTTTTTTTGTGAAATTTTAGGACAAGCTTAAACATGTAATTATACATCAAATGAATCATATTTCAATAATAAATTAGCATAGTTATGAGTTTAATATAAATTATAACATAAATAGAGTCTGTATATAATTTTTAAAATTGAGTATTTAATAGAATAATATTTTGTTTCACTTTTACAATATTATATACAATATAAAGAGATTAAATATTTAATAAACAAAATTATCATTAAAAAATATATATAGTAATAGTTCCACACTTCCAAAATTCTATCATAAATCATAATTCATAAATAATAATACATTGCGTGTCTGAAATTTAAAACCAAAATGAATTCCTTGCTGGTTCAAATACATAAGATACATTTCTATCTTAATTCGAACAATAAATTTCCCAAGAAAACGTGCTTGCATAGTTTTCAATGTAGTTATTAATATGCCACACGTATGCTGCTTGATCTCTTCCAACTGATCCATGAATTGGGTAGTTTGGATTTACCCAACTTGGTGGATATTGTTGATCTGCCTACATAGGTATTGCATATGACATTTGTGGAAAAGGATAATCAAATATATTGCAACCATCATAACTACCATAATATGGTACATGAGAACCTGACATTATCTGCGAATCACCCAAAGAACTATGTTCTAAGTCTATACCCATTGAGGAGAGAGTCATATTCAAAAAATCTTCATCATTTTGACTTGTTCCTCCTTGCTATCTACCATGAGTTTGATCAAAATTACCTGCATGAGCATCCCAACCCGCCGCACTAGCATTCCAACCGGTTGCACCAACATCCCAACCTCCAGCACCAACATCCCAACTTGTTGCACCAGCATCCCAACCTCCTGCGCCAAAATCCTAACCTCTTGCCTCATCCCCACCATCCCCATCACCTCTATCATCTTTTCCTCCACTATTTACATCAGAGGTATGTTGGTCATCGGAAGAGCTGGTAACAATAACTCCACGATCTACACCAACTTCTTCTCTAATCACTTGTTCAACATTTATTCCCATTTCTCGAGCATGCGAAGCAATATGTGAATCAGGATTTCCCTCGTCATCATCCAAGGAGGCAGGTCTAACCCAGTTAAAAATAGGATTCTCATTATCGTCTCCTGCTTCAGCAGCTACTTGAAGTAGATCCATTAAATTAATTTCATTTACTTTATCTTTTTCAGCTACCATATCCCTAAGTTTCAACTTCATATTATAATAACAATAAATAAGTTGTTCAAGTTTAAAAAAGGCAAGACGGTTCCTTTGTTTTGTGTGGATTAAAGCAAATGTGGACCAATTTCTTTCACATGCAGAAGATGATGATGTTTGTGATAGTATGCGAACTGCTATTGCACTCAATGATGGAGCACAGTTTCCATACATTACCCACCAATCAGCTGTAATAAAAATTATTAAGTATTATAAGTATGAATATTATTTCAATGATATTATTATTTATTATTAATATGTAAATTTTTGTAATAAAAGTTATATACCTGGTTGCATTTTGTTTCTAGCTGCAATGACTGCTCGTTTACCAAAACTTTTCCTTCCATCCTTAAAGTATGTGAGCTACATTCATGAGATCAATATGTATATAATATATATTAATATGAGTATATGACACAATACTCACATGCAAAGAATTAATAATACTGGAATTATAAAACTTGTTGTAAATTATAACTTTTTACCTTATTTTCAAAATTAGCAATTCCTGCAGCTTCAGTGTCTAATTGCGCATAGACATTATGTACAACTTTCAGAAGATCCGAATTATCCCCAATATACTATTTTTCAAAATTCTATCATTATGATTCTCTACCATACGGGCCAAACCAAATAATTATGTTCTTATTTATTTTTTATTTTATTTTTTGATAAAAATATTTGAGTTTCTTTAGATTCGCTACTCAAAACTCAAAAGAAACAATTTGATTATTTTTACACGTTTTACACAAATAATTTTGAGATTCTTTTATTTGGAATGTCGGCACAAAGTTACAAAAAAAATCAATTCTATATATTTATAAATTGATTGGTACATATTTAATACTATTTGGAATTAGTTTTACACAATTGAGTCACAAACAATTTTTTTTTTTTCATATTGCTTTCACAAAATTTTACATATTTTACATGTCCACTCTTTGGTTCTTTATTCAATTTTACTTCAAGTCCTCAATAATTTTACTATTGACTATTATGTTGGAAATTTTTATAAATTTGTTAATGCTTCTTCTAAAATAATTTTCAAGTTAAATTATTTTAACAATAATTTAATTGTTTAGGATTAAAAAAATTATTTTAATAATATGCAAAATATCCTTGGACTTTCGGGGTAAAATTCATGAAATTTCGGGAATTTCGGGATATTTCGGGAATATCGGGAGATTTTAACGGATATTTCGAAATCGGTCGGAAATTCTGCAGGATATTGGATATTTACTTGTTTCGATATCGGTCCCTCCAAAATACGGATATATCGGTAGATATTTCGGTATATCTATCGATTTTTAAGTACTCTGTATATATCATTATATATATTATACAGATTTTCTATTATCAGTTCGTCCTGACAATAAATATATTAGGATGAAGAATATGGATCACTAGATTTACATACTTTGACTTAAAGTGTATGCACTTGTCAAAACTTCTTCATAATTTATGGTCCACATTCTTCGTCCTAATATATTTATTGTCAGGACTAACTGACAATAAAAAGACAGATATATTATAATAATATAATATATAATATATAATACACATATATTATATATTATATATATTCATATATCATTAATATAATATATAATAATATATTATTTTTGGAAATGAGGGTATTTTTGGAATGGAGTTGGGGCATATGAGGATATTTATGAAATACAAATTTTAGTTTGGAATGGAATGGGCATTCCATTGTTTTTTGGATGGAAAGCTCATTCCACTAAAATGGTGGAAACACCATTCCAATGGAATGCTCATTCCATTAGATTTTAACCAACCAAACATTGAGAATGGAATCCTTTCCATTCCATTCCATTACTTTCTAGCCTACAAAACACAGCCTAAATGCTTATAAACAAAGAGTAATGTTAGGCTTTCCAAAAATTTTCCAATTGATGTTAGCACGTGAGATGTCAATATTAGTGGAGGCAAAATGGGCTTGGCTTGGCACGACTTGACCCATAAGCAGGCTAGGCCAAGGCTTGCATAAGGCCTGCCAACAGCTTTTAATATATATAATATATTAATAAATGCAAAACTAAAGATAGCTAAACTTATAGTGAACAACCTTTTCCCTAAGAAACTTGGTTTGATTCTCATTTATTGCAATTTTACAAAAAAAAATAAAAATAAATAAATAAATAAATTATTAAAAAAAAACATATTAAACAATATAGATATTAAAATATGCATAACTTAACAAAGTTATAATTGTAGCTAAATGATTAAGTCACACAACCTATTTTTCAAGATCCCTGATTCGATCCCCACCCATGGCAATTTTACAAAAAAAAATATATACGGTTGGCCTGTGACCGGCATGTGGCCACCAGGCCTGCGGGCTAAGCCAAGCCCCCTGGGCTTAACAGGTTGTGCCTAGGCCCTGCATGTTAAAAAGGTCAAGCCTCTTTGGCATGGCTTAATAGACGGCTCGGCCCGCCATCGATTGGGCCGGGCTGTCTGTATTGCCACCACTAGTCAACATTTTGTAAATTATGAGATTATGTGGTGAGTGATATGACTTTGACACCTTACATGCTAACATCATTTGGGAAGCCTAGCATTACTCATAAATAAAAGCAATGAAAATCAAATATTGTGCTTGTAGTTATGGTTAAAGACACTTTATGAAAGATTAGAATCAATGAAGAGCAAGAAAATCTCTATCTCTAGCCAGGGCCGTTGGGCATATGCCCACGAGGCGGCAGCCTAGGGTCCCCGTTTTCCAAGAGCTCCCAAATTCCATTTACTGTGCATTTTATCTTTATGCCCGAGTAAATAATTTTTTTTAAAAAAAACCAACCCACATATTAATTCTCATTTAAAAGGCCCACCACCAAATCTTTTTTCTGTATTTTGGTGTTTTTATTGTCTGTTGTTGGCAACCCAGCTTCTCTTTGTTTATCAACAATAATAATATATATATATATATTTATATATATATCAGAGCATCACACTTTTTGTTTTTCGATTTTAAGTTTTGTTAGAATTTTGTATAATTGTATGTATTATATATTATGTATTATGGAGTCCGGAAGTCAGGAACCCAACTAGTCATTAGTCAACTACCTAAAAAAAAGTTGTTGAATTAACTGAAAGAAACGGATGGTTGCTTCCCAAATACATGGATTGCTTATAGAATTTTGTTAACTATACAGGTCACAGTTGCATTGGCGGAAAGAAGCTTTTCAAAGTTAAAGTTGATTAAATCCTATCTTCGGTCAACTATGTCACAAAAAATAATGATTGTCTTAGCTATGTTATCAATTGAAAAAAATATGGTAGAAAAACTTGATTATGTAAGCTTAATTAGTACTTTTGTTGCTAAAAATGTGAGACGAGTAATATTTAAGTGATATATTATTTGATGTAATTATAAAAAATTTATTTCAGTGACTTTTTATTTGTTATTTTGTTGTGTTGCGGTCTTGATTTTTTGTTATTATAGTGATATTTTATAAGAATTTACTAGAGAAAAAATCATGTAAAAATATATTGAAAGTCGGGATTTGGGGGCCTCGATTTTTTAGTTCGCCTTGAGCCCCTGAAATCTCAGGACCGGCCCTGTCTCTAGCCATAACTCTCTCAAAAACTTTGTGAGCACACATATAAAAACAAGTTTTATTGAAAAATTATAACTCACCAACTACACAAATTAATAAGATTAAACTCACTATTCATAGCTTTCAAAAACCTAAAAGAATCTCGTCACAAATAAAAATTACATATGCAAGTAGGGGTGGGCATGAGTTGGTTTGGGTTGGGTTTGACTATACCCAAACCAAACAATTATAAAATGGGTTTAATGTTTTACAACCCAAACCAAACCATTTATAAGATAAAACCAAACCAATCCAAACCAATAAAAATCGGTTTGGTTCGGTTTGGTTTAACGGTTTAAGTAAATAATTACATTATTTTTTATTTGGATAAATTTAATAATATCAAATTATCAATATAAGTAGTTAAACAAATTATCAATAAGATAAATAATAATACTAATTTATAATACTAAATTTAACTCAAGTATAGAACAATAATCGTTTAAAAAAAAACCTCAAGTGTAAAACGCCCAAAAACTTATAAAATAAAACTAAATCGTTTAAGCTTTTAAATTAATAATATCTATCACCATCGAAGCAACCACTTTGAAGTTTCGAAGTTCACTTCTTGTTACACTGGGTTAACTTTAGTTTTTATTTGTTTTCTCCAATAATTTAAGTAGTAGTAGTAGTAGTAGTAATAATAATAATAATATAAGTATGTAATTGTTTAGATTGGGTTATACAGTTTGATAAAACGCAGCCCACAAACTAACTCAAACCAATTGGGTTGCTCAAAAACAACCCAATCGGTTTATTTTATTTAACGAAACCAAACCAACCCACTTAAATTGGTTTGGTTTGGGCGGGTTGATCGGTTTGGCGGTTTGGGTGCCCACCCCTATATGCAAGAGGGATTGGAAAAACCAATTTAGAAAGAAGAGATAACTTCCTAAATTGAATCCAAACTTAAAAAGGACTTTCCAAAAAAACAATTAAGAAATCCAACTCAAATAAGTTTTTCTTAGTTGAAAATGAGTTCATTTTTGTAGGGTGAGCATTATCTCCATTTCCACATGTTGACATGTGTCCATTTATTAATTATTAATTTACCTATTTGCCCTTGTGATAGTTCATTTTGACAACCATTAATTAACAAATGGACACATGTCAACATATGAGAAGCGGGGTAATGCTCACCCCCTTTCAATGGAGGTGAGCAAAAATGAACTCATTGAAAACACTTTGAAAATAACCAATTACGGAAAGTTTGAAACAAATGGGAGGTCAAACGACCAGAATACAACGAAAACATTTAATTCAAGCGAGACCTCATCGGGTCGCATCACTCTTTTGTAATCTCTATTGATAATAAATTTAGATTTTATTTGTGCTATTAAAATTAATTCATAAAAGGATAGGATTGTATATGTAACACTGGTAAATCTCTCTAAAATTATTTTTGTAAAAAAAATTATTAATAAATCTCACTAAAATTATATTAATAAATTGAAATTTTTATAGGTGATTCGATCCATAAAACCATTGTCAAGTAGTTGGATCCAATCCAATAAAATTAGTCTACTCAAACGTAAGTGATTGGGACTAATTTTTTTTTCTTAGAAGAACGTATTCTCAGAACTTTTTGTTTGGACCAATTATCCATATTTTCCATACTATTAGTAGGGTTTTTAGCAAAACTGCCCTAATTTAGGGATTGAATTGCAAATATACCCTAAAACCAAAATGAATTGCAAATCTACCCGGAAATGACCTTCCTACCATTTTCAACATCTAAAATCAATTTCACTCTATTTGCCCTAAAATCCCAATTCGTTTGGCCAGCCATCCCGATCGACCCAAATCCTCTGTCGCCGACATCCATTCCGGCCCAATCGTAACTTCTTCGTCGCAACATCGGTGTCGTAGTCGATATCCAGCCACCATCGAGTCTTTGAATGTTCTCGGTCCGAACAGCACGCCGACGCCGTCAACTTTGGAGCACACTGGACATAGGGTAATCGCCAAAAGTTAGCGGATCCACTCTAGTTTCTCTGGCTCGACTCTATTGTAGGTACGCTCGACTCCGTTCTTTGATTCAATGAAGATTTATTAATTTTTGTAATATATGTTCAATACTCTAAATGATAATCTCCAGGTCTGCTTAATCTTTTAAAATAAATGGCTTTAGATTTAGTTGATTTTTTATTTGTGGGAAGGTTTGAATATGTGAGTTTGAAAGGAATGTTTTGAGGTATGAAGTGTGTAAGCGGGTTGAGCAGATGACTGGGTTTTTGGTCATTGACTGGGTTTGCGGTTTATAGGTGCTTAGGCCTTGAGTGATTGTGATTTGAATCTAGGAGAAATTGACTGGGTTTGGCTTTGCTCATGGAATCTAGGAGAAATCCACTCTCTCTCGTCTCACTTTCAAGTTGAATTTCGCTTTCGGTTTCGTGGATAATCAGTCAATTTGCTACTTCAATGGAGGTGTTTTTCTTTTTGTCCTTTATTTTATTTTTGGTATTTGTTTATGTTTATGCATGTAGGCATTTCATTTCTGGTTTTTTTTTTTTTTTTTGGTGATTTAGTGACTTTTTGTTCTGTTTGGTGTTTGCTGATAAATAAAGGAAAGAGAAGGGAAATCTTTAATTTTAGTTTTTTTTGGGTGATGAAAATTTAATGAAGGGTGTGAAATTATCATTTGACTTTAGCTGTTTCATTCGATTCAATTGAGTGAAGAATCTAGGTGTTCACAAGTATCTCTTAGAATTATTTTAATTTAGATTTTTGTTGTTGGTTTTGGACATCAACAGTACAACCGATTCATGTTGATGTCGTCATGGCTTTGAGTTGTGCTTTTTGGTTTCATGTTTTGTATAATTGGTTTGAGGCTCAGTTGTGGTAGAGATTGATATAAATTTATATCTTTACTTCAGTACAACTCTTATTGTTGAATGATCATAGCCAAAGCCTAATTTTTGGATATTCCTTTTTCAGTTCTTTATCCTTTGGCCTCTGTAGCTCAGCTTCAAATGATCTAGAGGAAATTCGTATCTCTTGTTGCCAAGTATGAGAAATTTGAAGTATTGAGCTTTTATTGTGAAATTGATTTAGCCATAGAATTGAACAGAATATCGAGTTCTGCTCCTCAAGGTGCCTAGCATTTTTGTATTCTTTTTTTAATATCTAGCTATTGTAGAGCAATGTTGTGCTAAGATCATTTTGGTGAATAAATATAGTTTTGATTTTGGTGTAATGGGACCATCTGGAACTCCAATTGGCAGCGCCCAGTCTGTTTCACCTGCACTTCTGTGATCAAATTGGTTCTGGTATGTCTGGCCAAGTTCAAAACCAGCAAATGTTAATCACTTCTGGAAATGCAATGGTGTTAGATCAGCAGCATATGCCAGTTCAGAAATTAGATCAACGGAATTTCCAGCATGCCAATCAGTCAATGCAGTCAATGCAGCAGCACCTTACTTCACATGGTACCTTGTGTAAATGATGAGCTTTTATGTGTAAATGATGAACCTTTATGTGTAAATAATGCAACTTGATGTGTACATTTTCAAAAATACAAAAAAGTATGTGGACATGTCATATTTATATGCAATTTGCTATGTAACTTGATTTGGGACATGACTTTTTTATATGTTGATGTGTGAACGGTGTAGAGACTGTTGTGTGGCTATTAGAAGTGTTATATTTGCAAGGACCGAAAAAAGATATGGATTTGTTTAAATTTCAAAAGAAACTTTGTCAAAATTTCGTAAATGATGTACTAAGCCTATATTAAATGATACAAGTTCACATTACAAGTTCACAATACATGTTCCAATAAAATATAATAATACATATTCAAAACACATGTTCAAATAAAAGATAATTTAAGTACATTGTGGAAGAGTCGTCATATTAACCCGATAATTATCTCTATCAATTCCGGTTACATTGTACACCTTATCTAACAGTTGATCATAATTTAATCCCTTGAAAAAGCAAATGCCTTGATGATGATTTTTCCATTCTCCAACCCAATTCAAAACCAAATGTACATTCTTCATCATCAATCCTGAAAAATAATTAAACAAATACTATCAATCATTAAATTATTTATTATTTCGAAGAACATAAATGGAAAAAACAAAATTAACCATAAAAAAAGAATAATAATAATAATAAAAAAAAAATCGGGCATATGAAAAAACCATCGGGTTGGGGGGATCGACATCGTGTCGGCCTGACCCGATGTCAGGCCACCCTTGACCCGATGGTTTTTCAAATAGGTTTTAAAAACCATCGGGTCAGGGTGGCCTGACATCGGGTCACCCTAATCCGATGACCGACATCGGGTCACCCTAATCCGATGATTTGTTTCATCGGGTTAGGCCAACCCGATGTCGAGTCACCCTGACCCAATGGTTTTTCAAACCTTTTTAAAAAACCATTGGGTCACGGTGGCCCGACATCAGGTCGCCATAACCCGATGTTTTTTTTCATCGGTCCAAGGTGGCCAGATGTCAGGTCAGGCCGACCCGATGTCTGGTCACCCTGGACCGATGAAAAAAACCATCGGGTCAGGTGGCCCGACATCAGGTATGCCTGAACTGATGGTTTTTTTCAACGGGTCAGGGTGCCCTGACATCGGGTTGGCCTGACTCAATGTCGGGCCACCCTAGACCGATGAAAAAAAAACTATCGGGTCAGGCCGACCCGATGTCGGGCCACCCTGACCCGATGGTTTTTCAAATAGGTTTGAAACCTTATTCGGATTAAAAAACAAAATTGGGATATTAGAAAAATAATTTTACAAAGTAATACGTACCCCTTCACACAACATCAAACCATTCCCCATATGAAAAGGAAATGTGATATAGAGAAAAAAAAAAAAAAAAAAGGTTAGATGCTGGTAAATTGTTATTATTATTTTTTTTTGTAAGGGTTGGTAAATGGTTGATTGGTGGTTAGTAAATGTAATTAATATAGTTAGTAAATGAGGTGTAGTTATGATAAAGGGTATTGAGGTCATTTTAAGGTATTTTTGCAATTAATTTGGGTTTTAGGGTAGATTTGCAATTTAGCCCCTAAAATAGGGCAATTTTGCTAAAAACCCTTATTAGTATTATTTTTTTGAAACATATTTTCCATATTATTTAAAGATACGTTTGTGGCACAAATTAGGGATTTTTTTTTTTAATTTTTTTTTTTTAATTTTTTTTTTTGAAGTAGTTAAAAGGAAAACTTAGTTGGATTCGGATTTGGTAATCCTAGTAAACACAAAACAAAACAAAACAATATAAATATAAACCTTTTGTTTGTCAAACAAACTCATTGTTCAACAAGCAGCCAGGCATTCTCGAAAACCCTAAAGGTATTTTCTTTTCGATTCTCAACTTATAGACTTTCAATTTTGTTATGTTTTCAGTTTTAGTGTAATTTTTTTTAGTTGATTTCCGTTAGGATGAGGTTTTTCCTGTCATGCTAATGAATCTCTATACCAAAGATTTGTATTATTATTATTTTAAATTTCAATTATTGAAGTTTTGATTTTCAATTCAATTATTAGTTAACTTAATTAGCAGACTGCAGACATTAATTGATTCAGGGAATCTGTGATAATAAAAAGAAGATGGAAATTGAGAGAATATCTACTGTGAAAATTGAGGAAGTTGACAGGATCTCTTCATTGCCTGTATTGTTATTGCAACACATTATGTCATTCCTCCCTTTCAAACAAGTTGTTCAGACTAGTATATTGTCTAAAACATGGCATCAAGCTTGGCATAGTTTTCCGGTTTTACAGTTTGATGAAACCTTTTTCACTCGAGATTTGAGGGACTATAAGTATATTGATCTCATTGAAACCGATGATGATGATGATGATGATGACAATGGAAACCATCAAGGAGTTCAAGGGGTAAGAGAGGCCGGAAGTTCTCGACCAAAGGTATTAATACGTGACACGGAATTATCTCAAAGCAGAATAAAGAGATTGTTCAATTATGTGGAGCAAAATCTGAGAAACCGCCACCAGGACATGATAAGTTTAAAGAAGTTTGTACTTGACATGGATTCATCTGTTGATCAGAACTTTACATCATCTGTAGACAGTTGTCTTTGCTCTGCTGTCCAAACTGGTGTTGAAGAGCTGCAACTTAAATTTTCTTATACAATTAGAAAAGATTGGTTATACGATTTGCCTCAAGTCGTTTTGTGTTCAAAATCAATAAATGTGTTGGTCTTAGGATGTTGTAAGTTGGTGTCACCTGCAAGTCGGGTGATTTTACCTCGTTTGAGAAAATTGTGTCTCTACCGTGTTTATGTAGATGATAATGTGATTGAGAATGTGGTTGCTCATTGTCGATACATTGAGTGTTTGAGTTTAGACTCTTGTGATGGATTTAAAAGTTTAGAGTTGATCGGTCATAAGAAACTCCTTGAAATCAAGTTAAAGAATAATGAGAAACTTGAATGGGTGAAAATCGAAGCACCTAACGTCCATTCAATATATATCCAAGGACTGGTTGAAATCGTTTTGGGCTCTTGTATGAATTTGAAGGTTTTGATGTTATCTATGGCTTCCATCACGGATGTGTGGCTCCACTACCAAATTCTAGAATTTCCTCTCTTGGAGAGCTTACGTTTATTTGGTTGTGATAATTTAGAGAGTGTTACGATTTCAAGTGACTCTCTTAAGGGATTGTACATCAGTTCCTGCAAGAAGTTAGTTGGAGTCAAAATGAAGACACCAAATTTAAGTAAATTCCAATATAGGGGTGATTTAGTATCCTTCTCTTTAGATGCTTTGACTATGTTAGAAACTCATCTCGAATTCTTCTCCGAGAACATGGACACTGAATGGCATGTCAAGTGTGTTGAAGTTCTTGCGCAGTTCCATCGGTTTTCCAAGATGTTGAATTTAATAAGTGAAGCGGGTGAGGTACGTCTGTGTTTACCAGTTTTATTTCATGTTTAATTTATGTGGCATCAATTAATTTCTGAAAGTTTGAATTTTATTTGGCGAAGGCTTTGATTGTCCCCAGCGAATTGAGGCAAATCCTGCATCCCCCGTTATGTAGCGCGAAGCATGTGAGGGTTTCAATAACTATGCCAGGGATGGGTTTTGTAATTAAAAATACAGTGGATGCCTTGCTTTGGATTTCACCTCATGCAGAGACTATCTCGATAAAATGTTATCACTACATGTTTTGTTTTAAGGTATTGTATTTTCTTCAAGACTTGATGCACATATTTACGAAAAAAGAGTTTTGTTTTTGCTTACTGCCATTATTTACTCTCTGTATGTCAGTTTTTGTATGCAAAGGAGGTAATTTATGAAGGCGAATCTTCTTGTTGCTGCAAATCGCTTCCCGTCTCTTGTTGGCAGCGTTGCATCAAGGAAGTTGAAATTGAGATTACTAATAGTGAGCTTCAAAAAGGGAATAACCTGAAAAGGTTTACTTTCGAGTGTGAAGAAGCCATATGGGAATTGTTTGACAGACTTACAGACGAGTTGGTGTTTTAAAATCTGCTTGATTTGAACTCATTGTAACACTAGAGAGGCAACTTATTCTTTTGATTTATTTATATTGGGGAAAAAAAAAATAACAGTACGGCTCCCGGTGAATAATTATTTCCATTGTTTTTAAATGATCATTATTCTTTTTAAATAATTATTTTTGGAACCTTAAGCCACAATAATTCCACTAAAGGAATTTGAATTTGCATCATATCAAGGAGAGAGTTGAGAGGATTAGAATCAAATATGGAAAGTATTTAAAACATTGTATAACTACATTACTTCCACAACATCAACTTCATTTGCAATTCAATTGAAACTGCTTAAAATGAAGAAAAAAAAATCTGATTTGCATGCAACAAAACAATGTAAGATTTGTGTTCTTGAGAACAGGCAGGTCCCCAAACTTCTGTAGAAACAACTTCAAGAGTTGTTGCACTTTGGCCATACAAAGCACAAAGTCCTCTTGAAGTTGTTTTTACAGTTGAAGAAACAATTTTGTAGAGTCCATCTTTAAGAGCTCCTTTGAGTAGCACCTCCTTGGTACTTATGTCCTTTATCAAACAAGAACTCAGCATAAGCTTTGTTGTCAAAAGTAAATTTAGAGATGCTTCGGAGATTTTTTGCTATTTTTGTGTGTAAAACATTTACAAGGACAAATATTAGAGTAAAAGGTAGAGTTACCAATATGAGAGATTTCCAACTGCCAATCTGTCATTACCTTGATATTCAGAGTGAATAGACAAGTTTCCGAGGTCTGCAGTCACATGGTTCGTGGCTCCTGTATCTGCATACCACAAAGGATCACAGAAGCAAAGTTTGTTGTTGTTGAAGATGAAGAAGACGAATCTCCACCTTCGTTAAAACCTGAAGCCATGGATGATCAGTCATTCAATGGCTCTGGTACCATGAAAAGATACAAAGGTATTCAGCAAAAGCACCATTGAAGAGGACTTCAAAGCTAAACTTTGGAGACTGCTTGAATTGATCAACGTTACAAGAGATAACTAACTTTCCTGACAATTGGTGCACCAATCATTAACAACTTATACTGTTATACACTCTATACATTGTATTGTTGTTGAGCTCTAGCTAACTGCCTTCAAATCTAGAATCTCCTAATTGATCATCAAGCTTTGATTTCTCTGTGGACATTGATTTTCAGCTCAACTGAACGTAACTGGATAAGCAAGTATTGTAGAATACTTGCAGGTACTTGGTGTATTTCTCATGTTGACAACTTCATTTAAGAGGGTGCAAGTGACTTACTACTAAATCACAACAATTTTGTGGAGACTCTAATTTTAAGTGTATGAATTCTAGAGTGTATGTGGTAAAAAGTGCTCATTCCACCGTGTATTAACAGTTAACATGTATATAAAGTTTTATACTCACAGATTTTACCTCTACCTTCTCTCTCCATTTTCTCCTTCCATCTCTCTTAGATTTCCATGGGGAAATTTCACTAAAGTCTCTACTTTTTTACGAAATGTCACCTTTTTAAATGTTTTTATCATATTAGCAACTTTAGTCCCTGGTTTTTTTCTGTTTTCAGAGTTATGTAACTTGCCTAAAGATTTACTACACTGAGATGGAAATTGCAAGAACCTCAAAGAATGAGAGAAGTGTAACCATTGTTTGTCAATAAGATAGGCAAGAATCTAAAATTATATATAAAAATAAAATCAAAGACCTGCAAGAAAGTTCTTTATATGTGATCACAGTTTAGAATCCACCAACAAAGAAATTAAAATCCCTGCACTTGTAAATTTTGTATCTCTTCTTGTTTAATCTTTATGGTATTGATTATAGTTACGGATATAAAGAACAAACTACGTGCTTTTGTTCCACACAAAATTAAATTAAGCTAGATTGTTTTACTGATTTTAAGTAGAACCCATAATCTTCATCGTTAACTGCATATTATCATTAAAGTATACAACAGTAGTACCAGAAGATTTTCCCGTTAATACCTGGTTCGCCAATCATCAGGTTTTGGAGGTTAACTGCATATTTCTTTTGACTATGCTTATGAGTGTGTGGTTCTCCATATTCCGACAATATGGATACAGTACCACGAGCATTGCAGAAACAGCACTAATGAAAGCAAAAATACCAAAAATTAGATAAAAACAAAAAAATTATCAATTATAAATGATGGATTAGCAAACACAATACAACACAAATAATTAGTGTGCATAGCAGACATTGCTTTGACACTAAATTAGAGAGCTGTTGCAGTCTACATAAATTTCAATGTTAACATCTTCTAATATTGCCAATAAATATCCAACCCAGCCAACAAAGCATAAACAAGAATAACTTAACATAAATTGCAAATGCACTCCAAATTTAAAACATATAACATCGAGTCTAACAATTATACAAAAAACTAATTTTACAATTAACAGAAATGGAAAAAAAAAAAAAAAAAAAACATAATTCAAACCAAAGAAATCTTAATTTGTAGCAGACACTTAACTTGAAATAATATGGAAAATGGGGATCATACTGATGATCCCGACTTTCAAGTGAAATGGCAGTGAATCCGAATGGATATGACAGAATTTTCAAAGAAAACACCACCATTTTTGGAGAGTTGTTCGATTTCGAGTGAGTGTTAGATCAACAAAGGGTTCTGAGAATATCATCTCAGAAAAGATTGGGTCAATCACTTATATTTGACTTAGAAGAAATTTGAAGGGCTGAATGTACTGTTATTGGGTTTGGCCCAATCACTTACATTTGGACTTTGAATCGACAATATTTATGCCATCAAAAATTGTATGCACACTCCATAATTACTATTCTTTATTAACTACAAATTAGTATATTTTTGAAAAGAGTAATGCTATACAACCCAAATTTCAACCAAAATGATGTGACAAGTGAGTTGTCATAACCATACATAACATGAGATGATGTGGTTAATGAAAAAACCATTTACCACATCATTTGGATTGAAATTTAGGTTAAATTTTTGGGTTGTCTAGCATTAGTGTTTTGAAAATTCAATATTACCTTATAATAAAATACTAAAAGGAATAAATAGTTTGTAAATATACCCACAAATTATTAATTAGTTTCATATTTTTTGAAGGTAAAAATATCATTCCAAAACCAAAAAACAGCAGTAATGCTACACATCCCAGAGAACACTTTTGCTCACCCACCCCTCCTTAGACATATGTCATCTTTTTGGGAGGAAGGTAATGTTTACCCCCTTGTAGAGGGGTGAGCAAAAATGGACTCACCTAAAATCTCACTTTTTTCATCCCAACACACGTGGCATTTGAAATGTCAAATGGTGAGTGGATATATGTGGTAGGTGAGATAAAACATTATTAATGTGTATCCACTCACAATTTAACACCTCACATACCACATGTGTTGGGATAAAAAATGTGGAATTTTAAGTGGGATGTTTAGCATTATTCAAAGAATGAATTACACCCACCTCCTCTGTGGTTTGCTAAAATACACACGAAAACGACTTTATCATTAATTAACACTCACCTCCCCTCCCGTCAATCAACGTCTGTTACATTTAACCTTTGACCGAATCAAGAAGGGTAATCTTGTCTTTCAACTTATTAAACCCACTGAAAGACCAAAAAAAAAAAAAATTTAAAATGATATAAAAAAAATAAAAAGAGCTTCTTTTATTTGATTTGTTTTGATTATTATTGTTATTTAAAAAATTAATAATAAAAAAAAAAAAAACATCCCAGATTTTTGTTTCTTCTCTATAAATGAATTCTTCATCAAATCAAACACAAACACATCTCTTCAATCTCAAACACAAATACATTAGCAACAACCGAACAGGTAAAAAAAGTGACAAAAAAAGTCCCTAGATTGTTTTCTTCTGTAAATCAATTCTTCATCAAATTCAAACACAAATACATTGTAAGTTCCTCAAGTTTGATTGGCTTATTTCGGTGACAAATCACATGTGGGGTTTAATGTAATTGTAGCTTAGACTTTTGTTGGTTGGTGCCTTGCACAACCAAGTCCCTCTCAAGACCTCAAGAGAAGAAGCACCAAAGGTAAAGTTTTATGTGCTTACTTACTTTGAAGAGATGTAGTTGCACACACTCACAACTCATGCATATCTTTAATACTTGTTTGTTGTGTGTTTTTATATGTGTAAATTTATGTTCATTAATATCTCTTCATGTATGTTTATTTGATTGCATCTTGCTTGGTTTGCCTTAACTTGTTTAGGCATTAGGATGCAAAGCCAATAGGTTTTCGGCGCCCTGGTTCGGTGGGCAGTGACCGTAGAATCTGGCCACCGAATTGAGACCAATTGATCTGGTGTCTTTTCGGCGCCTTTGGTTCGATGTTAAGGGACTGCAGAACATGGCTATCGATTTTAGACCAGTGGGTCTGATTGTAATTCAGCACCCTTGTTCGGCAGGCAGGGCACAGAATGAGCGCATAGAATGAGGCCGCAGAATCCAAGTCAACGCGACTATTGGGATTCGGAACCCTTGTTATGCGGTCACCGACCGCAGAACCAAGGGCGCTTAATTGCATGTTTCTGGACACTTTTCCAAAACACTGTCACTTCATTTTAGCTCTTTATATATATGCCTTTTTGTCTTTAGGTCGAGTAAAGAGTTCAAAAATCATATGTTTCCCTTAGAACATTTTTCAAGAGAAAAAATTCACAAGAACTCACATTTAAACACTCAAAGTCATTCCTTTGTGCATCAAAGTTCATTAAGCATCATCTATGACCATATAGGATGCATCCATGCATGGTTTTGCAACATCACATCTTGCTTGGTAATGTTTTCACTAATTTCATCTAATCTTAATGTCTTTCTTAACAAGTCATCTCTTTAATTACTTGTATGCTCTTAGAATATATTCCAGATACAAGATAGAGACTGTTTGTGATGTTTTGATTAAGTGTTGTATTGTGATAGCTATGACTAGGATTGTTTAATCTAAGTTAGCTAAGCTTTATGCCATGCCATATAGCATTTGATATCTATGATTGATTTAATTGTCATCTTATTATCCAAGATAAGCATTTAGTGTTCCCTAGCTCTATTTGCATTTTGGATATCATATATATTCACATAGGCTTTTTATCTCTTTATTGAGAAGTAAGTCTTGTGGCCAAGGTTGCTTAGACCACAAGCAAATTGGACTAGGTTCACTTTTATAGGCCCGCAGGTAGTAGTGGTGGGTTATAGACCGTGAGAGGTTGAGGTCAACCTAGGTTGTAAACACCATTGCAATTACTGGATTCGAGGTTCGTGTGTGGGGCACATAACAGCCCATGGTTTTTTCCTTATTGAAGGTTTCCACGTAAAAATCAAATGTTATTTAAATTCCGCACTTTACACTTGATTTATTGCTTTAACTATTTGTGTGTCTAGGCTAAACCGTCATCCCCTATGAGCAGCTTACTGTGAAATTCCCTTAAAGCAATAGTGTTTTATACCTAAAGGGGGGCGGGGGAATGCGGGGGATGAATGTGTATAGTTCCAAATTCTTCTAATATTCAAAAATGTGGAATATAAGAATGAAATGAATACTTGAAATGATATAGCACTTGTATAGAAAGAATCAATGCATGTGAATCATCAATATACAAGAGAATCAATACAAGTAAAATATGGAAGATAAACAAAAACTTAAAGCGAAAATGAGACATAAAGTTTTTTACGTGGTAAAACCTCAAAAAGGAAACATCCACGGGTTAATACCACAACCACCGGCAAAGCAAATCCACTGCACGGAAAGGACTTACACACTCAAAGCTATCAACACTATGATATCCACTTCAAGCTATCACCTCCTAATCAACCCTCGGGTTAGTGATTTACAAAGCCTACTCTCTATCCAAGATGTGTCCTACACCTCTAGAGAGCAACTTCCTATCTAAGGCTCTCAAGCCTCTAGGAAGATTTCCTTGCTTAGCAATCTAGATCACTAGGATCCTAGTCAAGCTATCTTAGCTCAACTATCCGGAGTACACAACTCCTTACTAAGACTTTCTCTTGGCTATCCGGAACTCATTCCTAGCCAAGACTTCTTGCTCAATACAAAGCTTCACTCACTTTGCAAGAGACTTCAACCTATTACAAGGCAATGATCTAAGTGATTCAAATGATGCAAATCATAAACAAATAAAGCTAGATGATCAATCAAGCTCTATGAACATGCTTAAAGAAATTCTAGAATATGCTATCAACACATAATCACAAAATCTATCTAGAAATCAAAGCATGTGAATCAACCAAGAACTAGCTTATATAATATCACAATCAAAGTATTCTAGCTCTTAGAACATGTAACTAAACCTAGAAATCAACAATCAAGCTCATGATCACAAAGTATTTCTAGAATTAAGTTCATGTCATTCAAGTTTATCAAAAGTATGTTTATATGAAATCACAAAAGATAAACTCAAAATTAATCAATCATATCCCTAGCATGTGAATTAACATCATTCATGTTACTTTTCATCAATCAAATAAGAAGATTAAAGATATGATCAACAATGAAAGAAAGAAGAAGATGAATCACTTACAAACACAAATCTCGGATGAGATTGGATCACAGCAGAAAATCACGAAGTCAAATGGCAGTGGAAATGCTTAGGGTTTGTAGCTCTTATCAAGACCAACAATTTTGGCTTTTGAATCAAGTAATTCGAAGTTGAAATAAGAAAGATATGATTGAATCAAGATACTAAAAACTTAGAGAAAATTCTTCATAATTTCCTTTTCTTTTCAATTTTTCCAAGATGTGTTTGGAGGGAAGGAAAATTGTATTTAAAAGAGAGAGAGAGAGGGAAAGCAACCAACAAATGAGGGCTGGCCATATCACCTCCACATGTGGGGCACGTGTGTCACACGTGGGCAGAGAGGTGTTCTGTTTGTGTGACATACGTGGCTCACACGTGGACACCAATGGTTGGCTTTTGGCCAATCACGCTCCTCTCGTGTTCTTTGACCGTATTCGGGCCTCCGAACTCCAATTTCGAATCCGTTTTTGGATTACAAATTGTGACTCCCTCATGCATAACAAAGACTATGAAACTTTGACAAAATGTTAAGAATTCATCTCGGAAAACGACAATAAAGACAACTCAATGAATGAGAATGCAAAGTAGCATAACTACGTCGTATGAACTCGAAACTTAATGAATGAGTAACCAAAATGACCGAAACTTAATAAGAAATAAAATTAGATTATGTTCAAGTCCAAAACATAAGAAACACAAACAAATAAATACTATGCAACATAAGCATGCCATATCTAAGCGATAGTGAGAAAACATGCAATTCTACAAGATTGTCAACAATGAGATAAATGCATGTGCATACTAAATGTGTGTGAAAGTGTTATACCAAATGTTTGAACAATGATGCAGGGACACACATGTATGATTTGTATGTGTATGCGCTTACACCTTGTAAGAGGAAGAAGAATCTTGATACCTTAGCATCCAAGTATGCGATGTTCCCTTTGAAGACGATATTCGCACAAGATGTTGCTTCTTTACCTTTGAAGCTTCTTTCTTCCAAGAATCATCTAAGCAACAACTAATACAAATATAGAGAGTTTGGCAATGGAATCAAGCCAACACAAATAAATGATCTTACATACTAGATGCCGAGTTCACTGTTGATGAGGTCCGAAAAGCTGTTTTTAGGATGAGAGCTATGAAGGCACCAGGTATGGATGGTCTTCCAGCAATATTTTTTCAGAAATTTTGGGATACAGTCGGTCCTAGTGTGGTCTTGGCTTGCTTAGACTGCCTTAATAATGGGAAATCTTTGTCTCAGATGAATGATACTTTGTTTGATGACTAGGTTTTAGACTTGTATGTCTTCATCTAGTTAGGTCTTTATGAGCATTCATATAGACATGTTGATATCTAGGATTGTCCACATTGACATCTTAAATTCCTAGATAAGCATTTAGTGTAGCATAGCATTATTTGCATTTTGAATATCATCATATATTCACATAGGTTATTGATCTCTTCATTGAGAGTTAAGTCTTGTGACTACCGGTGTGTAGTGTTCATGCACCTTTGGCCTAGAATCACTGTAAAAAGTCTGCGGGTAGTAGTGGTGTATTAGTGACCGAGAATGGTTGAGGGCAACCTAGGTTGTAAACATCATTACATATAGTGGATCTGAGGACCATGTGTGGCTAGCAGAATAGCTTGTACTTTTACCTTGTTAAAGGTTTCCATGTAAAAATAAGGTGTTCTATACTTTCCGTACTTTTACTTGATTTTTATTGTTTGTTGAATTGGGTATTATATGCTAGTATTGACTAATCGAAAAATTGGTAATATTCCCCCCCCCCCCCCCCCCCCCCCCAGGTTGTATTAGACACACGCGCTATTTATATTTTCAAACATTACTATAATCCCCTATCATAATGTCAATAGTACCCTTATTACTATAAGCAAACAAACGTAATCTCTCTAAGAGAGGAAATTATAGAATTTGGTAGTTGTGCCACACATCTCTAATGCAAACCATAGATAACATTAAACTCTTTAGATTCATACAAGAGCCCAAAATGATGTCAACTAGTCCATGGATATATATTGAAAGGACATTAGGTGCCTCGATTTTCACTCGTTCAAGTTCCTCATTATCCTTTAATTTGATTTCATGGAGTTTCCTATAACTGAACAACTCTAAACTTTGAAATCCATGACAAGAGTCTAAACTAAAATACTTAAGGTATTGACAATGAGCAACCACATTCTCAATCACATTATCATCTACATAAACATGGTAGAGACACAATTTTCTCAAACAAGGAAAAATCACTCTACTTGCAGGTGACACTAACTTACAATATTCTAAGACCAACACATTTATTGATTTTGAACAGAAAACGACTTGAGGCAAAATGTAAAGCCAATATTTTCTAGTTGTATAAGTAAATCTAAGTTGCAGCTCTTTAACACCATTTTGGATAGCAAAGTAAAGACAAGTGTCTATGGATGATTTAAAGTTCTGATCAACAGATGAATCCATGTCAAGTACAAACTTGTTTAAATTTATCATGTCCCTGTGGTAGATTCTTAAATTTTGTTCTCTCGATTCTGCTTCAAGATAATTCCTTGTCACGTATTAATACCTTTGGTTCGACCTCTCTTCCCCTTGATGGTTTCCATTATCATCATCGGTTTCAATGAGATCAATATACTTATAGTCCCTCAAATCTAGAGTGAAAAAGGTTTCATATGACAAGCTTGTTGCCATGTTTTGGACAACATACTCATCTGAACAACTTGTTTCAAAGGGAGGAATGACATAATGTGTTGCAATAATGATACAGGCAATGCGGTCCTATTAATTTCCTCAATTTTCACCTTCGTATACCTAATAACTTCATCAATTTTCATCGTCTTTTTACTCTGAACCATTTAACGTCTACTAATTAAGTAGACTAATTATTGAATTAAAAATAAAAACTTTAATAATTGAAATTTAACTAGAGAAAATTATCAAAAGGTATTGTATAAAGATTCATTAGCATGACATGAAAAGAAACCTCATCTTTAAGGAAATCGATTAGAAATTGAAAAATTACACAAAACTGAAAGCATGACAAAATTGAAAGAAAAGAAAAGAAAATATGGTATGAAGTAATTTTGTTTAGAGAAGAGAAGAAGAAAGAAGTATGGGAGAAGCAAGGAGTGTTTAAGTTGTAATTCGATACTTTATTCCATAGCAACCTGACCCTTTATAGGCTTACATCCTGACAACTAACAACTAGAAAGTAGGATCAGATTGGCAACATCATTACGTGCACAATCTCATTCAAACTAGCAAACAAACTATCACTAACTTATTCATTCCAATACTAAGACTACTACTGACTCAGACATACATGCATGCATGCAGGCAACATGCGTAAAGGTCCCCATCACGTGATGAGTCTCACATCATTCGTTCCCCCTCACAGGGTCCTTATCCTCAAGAACGAAATTCGAATAAGTCTTTGAAAAACGCCAATGGTTTCCCAAGTCGCATCTTTGATTGGTGCACCCGCCCATTTGATTAATACCTCCATCTTCGGTCGATACTTGCCTTTACGTACTACTATCCGGAACCATTTTTGGCTGGGGTAAGACCTCAGATTTATCAGATATCGGGGGAATATTATTGCTTACGGTTGTGGCAACCGATCCAAGCTATTTCTTCAACAAACTTACTGAAAAACATCATGTATTTGTGAACCTACTGCTAGTTCCAACTTGTATGCGACATGCCCAACTCGAGCCTGAACTTTATAGGGTCCGAAATACCTTGGTGCCAAATTCAAAAAACTATGAAAAACCACAATTTTTCTGTTGATATGGATGTAGTTTAAGAAATACATAATCCCCCACTTCAAAACTAACGTCCCTACGGTGTTGATCCACCTGAGATTTCATTCGGTCACAAGCCAAAAATAGATTCCTTCGTAAATCCGTGAGTATTCCTTCTCGAGTGAGTAAAAACTCATCCACAACATTCACCTTAGTCGTGCCTAGAATATATGACAGCAAATTAGAAGGTGGGACTCCATACACTGCTTCGAATGAAGTGACTTTGGAGGAAGAATGGGTAGAGGTGTTGTAGCTATATTCAGCCCATGAAATCCACTCTTGCCATTTGCGCAGCAGGTCGCTTGTAAAGCAACATAAATTTATAACTTCCGTTTGCCTGTTCGTTTAAGGATGGTAACTAGAACTCATACATAGGGCAGTCTCATGAAGCTGGAAAAGATTTTTCCAAAATAAGCTAATAAAAACTTGATCCCTATCGCTCACAATGGATGTAGGCATTTCATGAAGAGGCACTATCTGATCCATGAACACTTTCGCGACGCTGAAAGCAGTATAAGAATGCTAGAGTAGTATGAAATGGGCGTACTTCATTAAACGATTGACAACAACCATAATTACTGACTTCCCATGCGACGGTAGAAACTTTTCAATGAAGTCCATAGAGATATTAGACCAAACTTTATCAGGTACTAGAAGAGGCTGAAGTAGGCCGACAGGAGCCAAGGAATCATGTTTGCAAAGCTGGCAAACATCGTAACATTGAATAAAGTTTTTGATTGAGGCATGTATACCCGACCAAGTAAACCTGGCTTGAACTTGACTTAGTGTCTTATAGTAGCCAAAATGATCTCCAACCAGAGAGGAATGATTTGTTGATAGAATTATAGAAATCAAACTTAAGTTGAGACTCAATAAGAACTTGCCTTGTTTGAAATAGACACCATCACATAAGGAATATTACTGCAGCTGTTGTGGTGTAGCTGAACTCATGAGTTGTTGGTAGTAGGGATCACTGACTACTTCTTGCTATAGAGATGTCCACCAATTTGCAATTGGTAGTGAGACAGTAGAGAATTTGAGCTCGGCCTTACAGGATAAAGTATCTGCGCCATTATTTTCCGTGCCTTTCTTATACTGGATGGTGTAGTCATAGCCGAGAATTTTCGATAGCCAGTGGGTTTGAGCTGTGGTAATGATGTGCTGCTCCAACAAATACTTCACACTCTTTTGATCCGTTTGAACGACAAAGGGTCAGCCTAGTAGATAGAGATGAAACTTGCGAATCGCTTTCACAATTGAAAGCATCTCTTTTTCATATATAGATAGAGCTAGAGTCGAGGGTTTAAGAGCCTAACTAAAAAGAGCCACTGGCTGGTCCTCTTGTGACAGAATTGCTCATATGTCGACTCCGCAAGCGTCGCACTCTACTACGAATGATTAGGTGAAATCAGGAAGGTGAAGGACCTAAGGTGATGTTAAGGCTTACTTAAGTTGAGAAAAAGCTTCGACTGCTGTAGGAGGCCATATGAACCCTTTTTTCTTTAGTGACTAAGTCAAAGAAGCTGCAATTCTTCCAAAACCCCTTATGAACTTTTGAAAGTACCTGGTGAGATCCAATAAATCGCGGACACCTTTGGCTGTAATATAGACTGGCCACTCCATAACAGAATGGATTTTCTGTGGATCAACCTCCACACCAACTTCAGATATAACATGGCCCGAATAGGCGACTTGCAAAACTCCAAAACAACACTTGGATTGCTTGGCAAATAGCTGATGGTTAGAGAGAATTAATAGAACATTTCGAAGGTGATATAAGTGGTCCGTCCAGCTGCTGCTATACACAAGAATATCATAAAAAATTACGAGCATGAATTTCCGTAAATACAACCTCAGAATATCGTTCATTAAGCTCTGAAAGGTGGAAGAGGCATTGGTCAAGCCGAAGGGCATGACATTGAATTCATAGTGACCATCATGTGTACAAAACGTTGCTTTGTGAATGTCTGACTCTTGAATGCAGATTTTGTGGTACCCTGAACTTAAGTCCAGCTTTGAAAAATACTTAGCACCATGGAGTTCGTCGATGACATTAATCAGGCACATATCCTTAATTGTAATATTATTCAAGGCCCTGTAATCCACACAAAACCGCCATCCACCATCGACCTTTTTGACAAATAATACCGGCGAGGAAAAAGGACTGTTGCTAGGACGAATAAGGCATGAGTCTAACATTTCTTTCACCATCTTTTCAATATCGGATTTCTGGTAATATGGGTACCGATACGACCTAATGCTAACTAGAGCTTGATTGGGTTGCAAGGGAATCCGGTGGTCATGTGTTCTTGGTGGAGGTAGTCTACTTGGTGGCACGAAAATGTTCTGAAATTCTATCAATATCTAAGAGATTTCGTCTGGTTAGTCACAACTTTTAGCCACTGGCTATTCACATGGGGTGATTTGGAAGAGAAGACAAGTGCTCAATAAAGGTGACAATTCTTTATCGTCGAGAGCTTGCAAGGTTGGACGTCCTAAACCATGGAATGTGAGAGTTTTACCCTAATGATGATATGTCATAGTTAATTGTCTATAATCAATTTCGATTGGTCCGAGAGTGGCTAACCATTGTATGCCTAGAATAGGGATGGGCATTTCCCCATGGGGCCCCATCCCCCACGGGCCCCCATGGGGTTTTGGGGGCAAATTTTCCCCCAAATGGATTTTGGGGGTGGGGGTGGGGGCAAACTTTGCCCCCAAACATATTTTGGGGGAGGTGGTGGGGGTACCTCCCCCAAAACCCAAAACCCCATTGGGCACCCCAAAATAATATATATTATTTTTATTATAAATTATAATATTAAATTATTAAAATTAAATGTTATGGTTGTTCATTTATAAGGTGTAATTAACCTCCAAAATAATATATATATATATGTATTATGCAATTATTTTGTATTGTATTTTTATTATGTTTTTATTACTTTTCGGATTGAAAATTTAAAATTTAGAATTGAAAAGGAAATGGAATGGGGGAAATGGGTTTTGGGGGTGGGGGTGGGGGAACCTCCCCCCCAAAACATCACCCCCCCCCCCCCCCAAATGGATTTTGGGGGAGGTTTGAGGAATGGGGGTGGGGGTGGGGGTACCCTCCCCCGCCCCATTGGGTCCCCACGCCCATCCCTAGCCTAGAATCGCTTAACACGCAGCCATCGGTAGGACGTAAAAATATGCTTGTACGGGATGATCTTAGATGAATAATGTAAGTGCCAAACATTTTCCGGAGTAGTCGACCTTGTCTCGGTTTGCCACCATTATCTAAAACAAATGATCCTTAACAACTGGAAGACCAAACTTTGTTACCCTTCTTAGTCGATGAAATTGTGAGTGCTTCCAATATCAACAAGGACAGTGACAGCCTTGTTTCGTAGCTTTCCAATGACCTTGAGAGTTTATGGATGATCAGTGCCTACTATGGCATGGAAGGAGATCTCTAATGAAAACTTTTTGTACTCAACAAAACAATGTATTTATATGTTCACTTGAAAACCATGTTTAACCACTTAGGAATCCACTTAGGATAAAATATTAGTAAAACGGTAAGCAAGGATTCGTTCCACAGGGAATTAGAGTAATTAGTTGGATTAATTAACTAGTCTAAAATGCAATTGAGTAAATCACGGTAGTTTGTATAGTGTATGGTTTGAGAAACCATCAAACATAACATGTAAAGTAAATGTAACAAAAATGATAGGGAAAATAGAATGCTCAACAATCTTTGATTAGATAATAGAATATAATCAATTAAGAAAATACTAGGGAAATGATGGAGTTGTAAGTGGATTATGGGCAATGCTCATCAAGCTACTTTAATGAACTAATCTCATACTTATGAACCATTTGTAGTCTTAGATGTGAATAGGCCGTCGAAACAAAACCCAAACACTTCCCATCAAAATGCCTAACCAATTAAGGAGAGGGGGTCAAGGTAGGATCGGTTAATTACAAATCAAGGCTTAGATTATTGTGGTTGATATACCCTCCAACAATCTATCATATTCACTATGTTCCTAATCAATAAAGGTTATCAATCCAAGATCAATTGTATAACTATTTATCCTAGCAAGATTGTAATCAACACGCAAGTGGTGTACAAAGTTAATCACATAATGCATAGAATCTAATTATCAAATGAATAGAACACAAATAGAGATTCAAATGCAATATAGCTTAAGCAAAACCCAAATCCAAATGTTCCTCACATCAATCCCCTAGAATGGGGATTTAGTTACACATAGTTACAATCAAAAGCAAATAAGTAATAGATTAGGAAATCAACATTGGACCTCCTTATTTAGTGCTTAATCCTTCCTTCCTTTGATGCTCATAGTGCAAAGAATGGTAGATGAGGATGTGTCTAGATGAATGGATGTCTAATGGGTAGTGACAAAGGTAAGGAATGTATAGAAAGGAAATAGAGGAATGGTTAGGTGAAGTAATCAAAAGATTTTGTGTTGAGTTTTTGTATGGAAAAGGTAGTTCAAGATTAGAGATGGAGGAGGTTGAATAAGGGAAGTATGGAAGAGAGAATGCTAGTGTCATGATGAGGTCGTTTGTGTGCTCAACAAAATGATATTTAAATGTGTTCGTTTTGTAAATCAATTTCACCACTTAAAAATCCACTTAGATAGAAAATTAGTAAAGTGGTAAGTATGATTCATTCCACAGGGAATTAGAGTGATTAGTTGAATAAATTAACTAATCTAAATGCGATAAAAAAAATCATAAAAATGGATGATTGTATGGGTTGTAAAGCCATCAAGCATACATGTAAAATAAACCTAATAAAATAATAAAACTAATAGATTACTTAACAAATCTAGATAAGAGAAATGGAATTAACAATTAAGAGAATTGCTAGGGAATTAATGGGATCACAAGTGAATTACAGGAAATGCTTCTCAAGCTACCTTAGTGAACGAATCTCATAAATGTTAACCAATTGATTTCTTGAATGTGTTTGGATCATTACTATGAACCCTAAACAACTTCCTACCGCAATGCTGATTAAGGAAAGGGGGTCACGGCAGGATCGGTTTGTTACAATTAACGGTTTAAATTGTCACGGTTGATATACCCTCCGACAATCTATCCTACTCACTATGTTCTCAATCCATCAAGGTTGTCAATCCAATCAAGATTATATAACAAATTATCCTAAACAAGATTATAATCAACTAGTGGGTATACATGTCAATTATATAATGCATAGAATCTAATTATAAAATGAATATAACACAAATAAAGATTAAAATAGATTAAAGCTAAAGCAAATCCCAATCCAAATGTTCTCGCATCAAAACCCTTGAAAAAGAGATTTAATTACACATATTACAATCAAAGGGAAGGCAAGTAAAAAATTAGGAAATCACCTATGGGCCTCCTTTTGTAAGCTTGATCATTTCCTTGCCTTTGATGCTCCTTGTGCAAAGAGTGGATGATGAGGATGTCTCTAGATAGGTGAAGTCAAATGGGAAGTGACTAAGGAGATATGTGGAGAAGATGGGAAGAAAGGAATGATTGGGGGAAGGAAATCTAGATGTTAAGTTTTGGTAGAAAAGAAAATGGTGGGACAAGGAATGGTGGAGAAAGGAGATTTCTTGGTGGTCAAGAGTTGTTCAAAAGAGGAAAAATGTGATGAATTTATAGGATTTTCAAATTAGGTCTCGGGTGGCAAATTACCAAATCACCCCCTAAACATGGCAAATTACCATTTAGTCCAACAAATGGGACATTTTATATTTTTCCCCACCAATCAAATTTGAGCAGCGAAGAGGTCACTATTTGTTGTTCATGGCGACCCTGGGGCGACCCAAATGGCGACAAATCTAGAGCTAAATCCACTCTCTGTCGCCATGGTGACCTTGGAATGCAAACCGTGACATCGATTTACACGGTTTTGTCGCAATTTGGAGTTGAGGGCGACTTAGGGAAATATGGGCATGATTTGGGTGGCCGGATTTCGACCGATTAGAGGGCTGGAAATGGAACGAATCGATAGCCATTGACCTTGCCGTGATTTTAGGCCAGTTTTCGACCGATGATAGGTCGGGGAAGGGTGTATTCCAGCCGACAGCGCTAGGGTTTATGGTAAGGAGTTTATAGCTGTTGCTCATTGAGAAAAGAAGGAGAAGATGAATAGTAAAGGGGTGCAAACAGTAGGGAAGTGAGGTGCAATTTGTTGCTGTTATTTTGTCTCAAAAGGGGTGCAATTAGAACATGCGTGAGTTGTACATAGGTTGCGTGAAATGGGTCAGTGTTTGGGCATGTGATCTGGGCCTGTCTGATTTGGGCCAAGCTTATTGAGCCTCATCCACTTTGTGAAATGCACCATTTCACTTTTAAGGGCATGAGCTGCTGTGGGGCAGCTGTTTAGGTGTGCATAGACTAGGCGTGGGTGTGCTAAGAAGCCCAAGGTTAGCCATCAGTCAAAACGCGTCGTTTAACTAGATGACGTGGCATGCATGGCAATTTACGAAAAGGACCCCTGATCTCTTCCAATATCGCAATAACCTCAAAAGTCCTTCATAATTTGTACTTTTGCCCCTATTTCACCAAAATTACTCCAATGCCCCTGGACTCCATAAATTCCTGAAAAAACTTAATTTACACAATTAAATCAAGGGATATTGTCCCAGAATCAAGCAAAAGAAGAAGAAATTGAGGGCCAAAATCATACCAATTTTGGTTCAATCATGTTAATCTCAGATTTTTATGCTTGGAAAAGTGTCTTTCAAAATGGAGAAGAAGAGCATTTATATTTGCTCTCGGATCTATACTGTAACTACCAAAAATACTGATGCGGCGTGTGTCATGGCCGAGTTTTCACGGTTTTGGAGACAGCGACACTACCGCGGCAGACAGTTATACGGCCTTTGATCCGGTTCTCACGGTAGTTTTTCATCTTTTTCACGGTCGTGAAGACAGTGACATTTGAAAGGCAATAAAGGGATATGAGATCTTATGAGTGGTCATTGTTTGGTTATACAGCGACACTGGACCTGATTAATTTCTTGCTTTTTTTCTTCTTTGTCACCGTTGTAGCTTCATAACGACAGTACACCATGACAACACACCTAAACATCTTATCAAGATTTCCTCTTTTTTGTCGCTGTTGTGACTCACGGCAACAGTAAATCGTGACAACATACCTGATTGAATTATCAAGTTTTCTTCTCTCTGTCGCAGTGATGGCTTCATAACGACAGTACCGCGACATTTCCTTGGCTTGGATCTTTATTGCTTCAAGCCTTCTATCATGGTGTGTATATGGTGACGTCTGAAACGGTGACAATGCCCTGTTTTCACCTTTTTGCACTTTTCGTATCAAATTCTCCTCTATCTTCACAAATGCCCTTGTGGCACTACTAATCTTGAAACACTTGATTAACATAAAACATGAGAAAATGCCCGAGAATCAAGCGAAAGAGAAGGAAATGGGGGCTAAAATTATATTTATTTTAGCTCAATCAATCTCCAGCAATGTCTCTTTTAGAGTTGGCTCGTCTTGTGCTTCATCGTCAGCCAAAGAAGAAGATAAAGGAGAGTCCTCTATCATGAACAACTGAGGTCGTTGACAGCAGTGGCTGGGAGTGAACTTTTCATTGTAGTAGTAACATAACCCCTTTTCCCTTTGTTCTCGTGTCTCTTTCCCCATGATTCATCAGAATGGTACTTGTGTGGTGTTAGAAGTGGTCATGTTTTTCTGGTTAGGGAGTAGCCCAAGGAGACCGGCTGTTGGATGGCGAGCTTGGAGGGGGCTATTGAAGTAGGGTTCGAAAGAAAGAACCAGGTCTTTTTTGTAAATGGTTTTGCTCTTCGAGTAATCATGCTACTCCAATGGTGTCAACTAAGGTCTTTGGCTATTTCACCTTAACGTCTAGTCAGATGTCATTATGGAGCCCTGTAATAAAGCAATCGATTAAAAACCTTTCAGGCAAGCCGTTGACCCGGTGATAGAGTTTCTCGAATTCCTTTTGATAAGCGACAACTGATGAAACTTGTTTGAGCCACGAGAGTGCTTCAGAGAGATCCTCATAATTTGTAAGCCCAAACCGAAACAAAACAGCTTTAGTAAATTCAGCCCAAGTGAGCGGTCCTTTAAATTTCACCAACCAGCGGTGCCATTGAAGAATGATCCCCTCCAAGTGAAAAGAGATTCGTCGTGACCCCTTTGAAGTCGAAATATTGTTCAGCCTTAAAGATCCATCCCATGGGATCATTGCCCTAAACCTAGGGAAGGACAGCTTGAGGTGATAGTTGTTCCGATCGGTGATGGTATTGTTGGTGGAATTGGTACGAAAGCCAAAGGCTTCTGATCGAACCAAATGGTGTGATGCTTCACCTGGAGCAAAAGGATTGGTTTCGATATTGGTCGAGTTTGGGTTATGTGTGACCCTTATGGCTTGTAAGTATGTCAGAATGGTTTGTAGGGTTGCGTTGACGTGGTCAAAGCTCAACTCATGCCTTGCCAGAGCCTCGTTCACTTCGTTGAAAAACTTAGTGTTAGATTTTTTTTGTGTATCCATTGAACCAATTGGCTCTGATATAACTTGGTATGAAGTAATTTAGTTTAGAGAAGAGAAGAAGAAAGAAGTAAGAGAGAAGTAGGGATAAAGTGTTTAAGTTGTAATTCAATACTTTATTCCATAGCAACCTAGCCCTTTATAGGCTTACATACTGATAACTAATAACTAGAAAGTAGGAATAGATTGGCAACATCATTACGTGCACAATCTCATCCTAACTAGCAAACAAACTATCACTAACTTATTCATTCCGATACTAAGCCTACTACTGACTCAGACTTATATGCATGCAGGTAACATGCGTAAGGGTGCCCATCACATGATGAGTCTCACACCCAAATACCTTTAGGCTTTAGGGTTTTCAAAGAATACTTGTTGCCCAATGATCACTGAATCTGAATCTGAATCCAACTAAGTTTTCCTATACTTGCTAAATGTTGATAGAAACTTTCCTATTAACTACATTCACAAAAAAAAAAAAAAAAAAAAAAAAAAAAAAAAAAAAGGTATTAAATTTTTTTGAAATCCAATGAAGTTTTCATATTAACCAAGCCAAAAGAAAATTAGAAAACTCACGCAATAGGACCTTAGAAGCACCATTCAAAATATAGTAATATACTGTAGTATAAAAAATATTAAAAAAAAAACTCCGGAAATAATATGGAAACTATGGATCTTTGGTCCTTTCACACAAACAAAAGGTTATGAAACTAGCATTTGAGTAGACAATGATTTTATGGGTTGAATCTGTTATTGGGTTGGACCCAATTACTTACATTGAATCGACTTGACACTGATTTTATGGACCCAATCTCCTACAAAAAAAAAAAAAAAAAAAAAATGGGAGTAGGGATGAGGGGTTTACCGTCGGACCAACCTCATCTTATCATAAAAATTATGATTTATTAATATATTTTTGAGAGATGCTGTTAACAATCCACAAAATATCTATTTCCACTCCATTATAAATTTTTTTTATTAATGGCAATTTTAACCCGAATTAAAATTACTAAACAAGACCAAAAAAAAAAAAAAAAAAAAAAAAACGTTTTAAAAATGCAATCCAATTTTTTATTTTTTTTTTAGAGAACAACTTTTTTTTTTTCCTCTTTAGTGTTTTTTTTTTTTTTTCCTCTTAACTGTTTTACAAACCCTAAAATATCTTCTTCTCTTTTTTCAATATTATAAAGTTTTTCTTGATTAGGAAGTGATGGAGAATGATATACAACCAGAAGAAAATCGTGAAGGATAGAGATGCACCTTTTAACATTGATTTCTTTTTCTTTCTTTCTTGGGTTATTGGCAATAGCACCCCCTCCCCCCCGATCTTTATGCGAGTTTTCATTTTACTCCTTGAACTTTTTTTTTTTAGGAATTAAACCCCATGAACTTTCATTTGTTGAAAAACTCTTAATATAGATACACACTCAAACAGGCATTCAGGGGGCAATAAACCAAACTATTTGCCAATAAATGAAAGTTCAGAGGGTTTAATGTTTAAAAAAAGTTCAAGGGATAAAATGCAAACTCGAATAAAGTTCAAGGGGGATTGGTGCTAATAACCCTTTTTTCTTTCTATTATATATATATATATATTTGAAACATTCTACTTTTTTTTTTTTCAAAGTAATCATTCTTTCTATTTGGAGGTTGCATGAAATTTTTTAATATATGAAAAAATCCTCGGTCTAGAGCAAGTCATTTGATTCCTTAATAGCTACCTTAGCTAGAGAATGAGTAGGAAAATCTAGGAACAAAACCAATAGGGTATCCATAAAACTAATTAGTATAGCCATTTTTCTAAGTATACTCATGTCTAAAATTTAAAAAATAAACATTACTATAAGCCTCTATCATAATGTCAATAGTACCCTTATTACTATAAGCAAACAAACGTGATCTCTCTAAGAGAGGAAATTCTTCATATTCATACCAGAGCCCAAAATGATGTAAATCGGTCCCTAGATATATATTGAAAGCACATTAGGTGCTTTGATTATCACTCATTCAAGTTCTTCGTTATCCTTTACCTTGATTTCAAGGAGTTTCCTATGACCGAACAACTCTAAACTCTTAAATCCATGACAAGAGTCTAAACTCAAATACTTAAGGTATTGACAATGAGCAACCACATTCTCAGTCACATTATCATCTACATAAACACGGTAGAGACATAATTTTCTCAAACAAGGTAAAATCACTCTACTTGCAAGTGACACCAACTTACAACATTCTAAGACCAACACATTTATTGATTTGGACCACAAAATGACTTGAGGCAAAACGTAAAACCAATCTTTTCTAGCTGTATAAGTAAATTTAAGTTGCAACTCTTCAACACCAGTTTGGACAGCAGAGCAAAGACAAGCGTCTATGGATGATGTAAAGTTATGATCAATAGATGAATCAATGTCAAGTACAAACTTGTTTAAATTTATCATGTCCTTGTGGCAGATCCTTAGATTTTGTTCCTCATAATTGAACAATCTCTCTATTCTACTTCGAGATAATTCCTTGTCACGTATTAATACCTTTGGTCTAGCCTCTCTTCCCCCTTGAACTCCTTGATGGTTTCCATTATCATCTTCATCATCATTAACAGTTTCAATGAGATCAATATACTTATAGTCCCTCAAATCTCGAGAGAGAAAGGTTTCATCAAATGGTAAAACCGGAAAAGTATGACAAGCTTGTTGTCATGTTTTGGACAACATACTCATTTGAATAACTTGTTTCAAAAGGAGGAATGACATAATGTGTTGCAATAACGATATAGGCAATGCGGAGATCCTATCAACTTCTTCAATTTTCACCTTCTTATGCCTAATAATATCATCAATTTTCATCTTCTTATTACCCTGAACCATTTAATGTCTGCTAATTAAGTAGACTAATTATTGAATTAAAAATCAAAACTTTAATAATTGAAATTTAATTAGAGAAAATTATCAAAAGGTACTGTATAAAGATTTGTAAGTTCCTCATTTTTTATTGGCTTATTTCGGTGACAAACCACATTTGGGGTTTGTGATGTAAGGGTAGCTTAGGCGCTTAATTGTTGGTGATCAAGCTTAACAAAGGTCCTCTCACGACCTTAAGATGATAAGTACTTCAAAGGTAAAACACTTGTGCTTATTTGCATTAAAGAGACTTAGTTGCACACACACATAACTCATACATTTTAATACTTCTTGTATGTTGTGTGTTTATGTATGTGCATTCATGTTCATGAACTCTCTTCATGCGTGTTATAATTGATTGTAATCTTGTTAGATAATTGTCATGACATGTTAGGCATTATGATGCATTTTGATGCAGGAGGCACTGTATAGGCGATGTTGGGTCGCTGTTTGTACATCGCCCACTTTAAGACCTGATGCATTTTGGTTTTAGGCGCATTTACGGTTGCCCTTCATACAGGCGCCACACCTGATGTATTTTTTTAGGCGCTGTTTGGTCGCTATACAAAGCGTTGTGTGTACAGCGACCGTATAGCGACCATTTGAAACCCAAGAGCAACATTTCCAAGTCACTCCTAGGTCACCCAAAGTTGCCCCCTTGT
>CATOZR010000138.1:0-7500 GCA_954870605.1 Acer campestre
ACCGTGCGCTGGATTATGACTGAACGCCTCTAAGTCAGAATCCGGGCTAGAGCGACGCGTGCGCCCGCCGCCCGTTTGCCGACCCGCAGTAGGGACCTCACGGTCCCCAGAGGCACGTGCCGTTGGTGAAGCCCGCGCGGCGGAAGAGCCGCACGGGCCGCCTTGAAACGTAATTCCCACCGAGCGGCGGGTAGAATCCTTTGCAGACGACTTAAATACGCGACGGGGTATTGTAAGTGGCAGAGTGGCCTTGCTGCCACGATCCACTGAGATTCAGCCCTATGTCGCTCAGATTCGTCCCTCCCCATACCCATCCTATATCGCAACACCCATCACATCAAAATCGAACCGCCCCTCTTTCGACCACGAGGCTACAACGGTGGGGCCGACCTCCCAACACCAAGTCCGAGTGCCAACACGACCACCACCGAGTCCTCGTGCCAATCCACGAACTCTCTCGCATGAAGCTAAGTGAAATGCATCCGTACCGACGGCAAGTATCACAACCAAACACTTTTGACGCTGATGCGTGCCAAGTTCGAGCACAAGTCCGTGTGTAAGACGGTGACGCGTGCCAAGTTCAAGCACAAGTTCGTCAAAATGTACAAGTCTAACTTATGAAATTCCATATGCTCAAAGTTCACAAGTTCAAGCACAAGTCGTGTGTAAGACGGTGACGCGTGCCAAGTCCAAGCACAAGTCCAAGCACAAGTCCGTGTGTAAAACGGTGACGCGTGCCAAGTCCAAGCACAAGTCCGTGCAAAAGTTCGTGTCCAAAGTGTACAAGTCTAACTTATGAATTTCCATATGCTCAAAGTTCACAAGTATACGGAGAAAACGAATGCAACGTTTGTCTCTCCAACGTTTTCCATGGGGAAAAAAAAAGGGTGTGCACATCTTGGGTAGGCAACGTTGGCCTTCGGGGGAAAAAAAAAAAATTTGCTCGGAATTGGCTCAAATATTTCATGGTAGTCTACGACACTATTCTAGGCATCCATGCAAAAAATGGCACAGAAAATTCTTTCAAACGAAGTTTTTATGGCACGGCTTGGTAGAAGTGTGCACATTTTGGGCACCATGGGCTGATTTTGGCCTTGGCTAGGCAAGGCCTTGGTGGGGAAAAAAAAAATAAAAATTCTCGGAATTGGCTCAAATTTTGCATGATAGTCTATGACATTATTCTAGGCATCCATGCAAAAAATGGCACGGAAAATTCTTTCAAACGAAGTTTTTATTGAATGGCTTGGTAGAAGTGTGCACATTTTGGGCACCATGGGCTGTGGCAAGGCCTTGGTGGGGAAAAAAAAAAAATTCTCGGAATTGGCTGAAATTTTGCATGATAGTCTATGACACTATTCTAGGCATCCATGCAAAAAATGGCACGGAAAATTCTTTCAAACGAAGTTTTTATGGCACGGCTTGGTAGAAGTGTGCACATTTTAGGCACCATGGGCTGATTTTGGCCTTGGCTAGGCAAGGCCTTTGTGGGGCAAAAAAAAAAATTCTCGGAATTGGCTCAAATTTTGCATGATAGTCTATGACACTATTCTAAGCATCCATGCAAAAAATTGCTCGGAAAATTCTTTCAAACGAAGTTTTTATGGCACGGCTTGGTAGAAGTGTGCACATTTTGGGCACCATGGGCTGATTTTGGCCTTGGCTAGGCAAGGCCTTGGTGGGGAAAAAAAAAAAAAATTCTCGGAATTGGCTCAAATTTTGCATGATAGTCTATGACACTATTCTAGGCATCCATGCAAAAAATGGCACGGAAAATTCTTTCAAACGAAGTTTTTATGGCACGGCTTGGTAGAAGTGTGCACATTTTGGGCACCATGGGCTGATTTTGGCCTTGGCTAGGCAAGGCCTTGGTGGGGAAAAAAAAAATAAATTCTCGGAATTGGCTCAAATTTTGCATGATAGTCTATGACACTATTCTAAGCATCCATGCAAAAAATGGCACGGAAAATTCTTTCAAACGAAGTTTTTATGGCACGGCTTGGTAGAAGTGTGCACATTTTGGGCACCATGGGCTGATTTTGGCCTTGGCTAGGCAAGGCCTTGGTGGGGAAAAAAAAAAAATTCTCGGAATTGGCTCAAATTTTGCATGATAGTCTATGACACTATTCTAGGCATCCATGCAAAAAATGGCACGGAAAATTCTTTCAAACGAAGTTTTTATGGCACGGCTTGGTAGAAGTGTGCACATTTTGGGCACCATGGGCTGATTTTGGCCTTGGCTAGGCAAGGCCTTGGTGGGGAAAAAAAAAAAAATTCTCGGAATTGGCTCAAATTTTGCATGATAGTCTATGACACTATTCTAAGCATCCATGCAAAAAATTGCTCGGAAAATTCTTTCAAACGAAGTTTTTATGGCACGGCTTGGTAGAAGTGTCCACATTTTGGGCACCATGGGCTGATTTTGGCCTTGGCTAGGCAAGGCCTTGGTGGGGAAAAAAAAAAAAAAATTCTCGGAATTGGCTCAAATTTTGCATGATAGTCTATGACACTATTCTAGGCATCCATGCAAAAAATGGCACGGAAAATTCTTTCAAACGAAGTTTTTATGGCACGGCTTGGTAGAAGTGTGCACATTTTGGGCACCATGGGCTGATTTTGGCCTTGGCTAGGCAAGGCCTTGGTGGGGAAAAAAAAAAAAAATTCTCGGAATTGGCTCAAATTTTGCATGATAGTCTATGACACTATTCTAAGCATCCATGCAAAAAATTGCTCGGAAAATTCTTTCAAACGAAGTTTTTATGGCACGGCTTGGTAGAAGTGTGCACATTTTGGGCACCATGGGCTGATTTTGGCCTTGGCTAGGCAAGGCCTTGGTGGGGAAAAAAAAAAAAATTCTCGGAATTGGCTCAAATTTTGCATGATAGTCTATGACACTATTCTAGGCATCCATGCAAAAAATGGCACGGAAAATTCTTTCAAACGAAGTTTTTATGGCACGGCTTGGTAGAAGTGTGCACATGTTGGGCACCATGGGCTGATTTTGGCCTTGGCTAGGCAAGGCCTTGGTGGGGAAAAAAAAAAAAATTCTCGGAATTGGCTCAAATTTTGCATGATAGTCTATGACACTATTCTAAGCATCCATGCAAAAAATTGCTCGGAAAATTCTTTCAAACGAAGTTTTTATGGCACGGCTTGGTAGAAGTGTCCACATTTTGGGCACCATGGGCTGATTTTGGCCTTGGCTAGGCAAGGCCTTGGTGGGGAAAAAAAAAAAAAAATTCTCGGAATTGGCTCAAATTTTGCATGATAGTCTATGACACTATTCTAGGCATCCATGCAAAAAATGGCACGGAAAATTCTTTCAAACGAAGTTTTTATGGCACGGCTTGGTAGAAGTGTGCACATTTTGGGCACCATGGGCTGATTTTGGCCTTGGCTAGGCAAGGCCTTGGTGGGGAAAAAAAAAAAAAATTCTCGGAATTGGCTCAAATTTTGCATGATAGTCTATGACACTATTCTAAGCATCCATGCAAAAAATGGCACGGAAAATTCTTTCAAACGAAGTTTTTATGGCACGGCTTGGTAGAAGTGTGCACATGTTGGGCACCATGGGCTGATTTTGGCCTTGGCTAGGCAAGGCCTTGGTGGGGAAAAAAAAAAAAATTCTCGGAATTGGCTCAAATTTTGCATGATAGTCTATGACACTATTCTAAGCATCCATGCAAAAAATTGCTCGGAAAATTCTTTCAAACGAAGTTTTTATGGCACGGCTTGGTAGAAGTGTGCACATTTTGGGCACCATGGGCTGATTTTGGCCTTGGCTAGGCAAGGCCTTGGTGGGGAAAAAAAAAAAAAAAAATTCTCGGAATTGGCTCAAATTTTGCAAGATAGTCTATGACACTATTCTAGGCATCCATGCAAAAAATGGCACGGAAAATTCTTTCAAACGAAGTTTTTATAGGGTCGGGTGACCGCTCAAGCATAGGGTGTGTTCCCTCCCACCACTCCTGAAAGTGCTTTAAAACCTCTTTAGGGGGGGAGGTGTAAGGTCAGTCCGGTGGGCCCCACAAAATAGTGATGCCATGGGGTGCCCCCCTCACCCCAGCCACTCCTTGGTGCCTTGGCGTGTGCAAATAGCACACGTTGGTGCCTCGGCGTGGGCATGCCTTGTGCTCGATTTTAGCCTTGGCCGTGCAACGTTGGCCTTCGGGGGCAAAAAAAAAAAAATTCTCAGAATTGGCTCAAATTTTGCATGGTGGTTTGTGGCCTCATGCTAAGCATTCTTGGAAAAAATCGTGGCCAAATTCTTTAAAATGAAGGTTTTATAGGCTTGGGTGACCGCTCAAGCATAAGGTGTGTTCCCTCCAAACACTCCTGAAAGTGCTTTAAAACCTCTTTAGGGGGGGAGGTGTAAGGTCAGTCCGGTGGGCCCCACAAAAGAGTGATGCCATGGGGTGCCCCCCTCACCCCAGCCACTCCTTGGTGCCTTGGCGTGTGCAAATAGCACACGTTGGTGCCTCGGCGTGGGCATGCCTTGTGCTCGATTTTAGCCTTGGCCGTGCAACGTTGGCCTTCGGGGGCAAAAAAAAAAAAATTCTCAGAATTGGCTCAAATTTTGCATGGTGGTTTGTGGCCTCATTCTAAGCATTCTTGGAAAAAATCGTGGCCAAATTCTTTAAAATGAAGGTTTTATAGGCTTGGGTGACCGCTCAAGCATAAGGTGTGTTCCCTCCAAACACTCCTGCAACTGCTTTAAAACCTCTTTAGGGGGGAGGTGTTGGTTGAGAAAAGAGGTGCCCCGGTGCCTATGCTTGGGTTCCCCCCCATCCATCGAGGAGGATGGGTGAGGCATAGGCACACCCCGGTCGGCGGATCGATGAAAGGTTGTGGGTTTTGCGACGGTCGGAAACTTTCATCGATCCGCCGGCCACGGCCTGTGGGAAAGGAGTGCTCTGTTCGATCTTTCTCGAGAGGAGAGGGACGGTTCAACTCGGATTTTGGTCTTTCCAACGTACTTCACAGAAACGTGAGCATGGCTTCGGCTGTGGGATCGGAGTAATGAGGATACCGCGGTCGGGTCAGGAAATGAGTTTTTTAACCTCTCGTTGGAGATCGGCACCGTCACTAATTTCCCATCTGGCCGTTGGTGGAGATTAATCAATAATCTCCACCATGTCCCGTCGGAAAAATTTTTCAAATCCGTCGCAAATTTTTTCAAATGTTTTCACTTGGTCAAGTGGGCTTGTAGTGCTGTGTTCTATCTTTCTCGAGAGGAGAGGGACGGTTGAACCTCGGATTTTGGTCTTTCCAACGTACTTCACAGAAACGTGAGCATGGCTTCGGCTGTGGGATCGGAGTAATGAGGTACCGCGGTCGGGTCAGGAAATGGGTTTTTAACCTCTCGTCTGAGATAGGCACTGTCAGTACTTTCTCACTTGGCCGTTGTCATGTCCCGTCGCAATGTTTTTCAAATGTTTTCACTTGGTCAAGTGGGCTTGTAGTGCTGTGTTCTATCTTTCTCGAGAGGAGAGGGACGGTTGAACCTCGGATTTTGGTCTTTCCAACGTACTTCACAGAAACGTGAGCATGGCTTCGGCTGTGGGATCGGAGTAATGAGGTACCGCGGTCGGGTCAGGAAATGGGTTTTTAACCTCTCGTCTGAGATAGGCACTGTCAGTACTTTCTCACTTGGCCGTTGTCATGTCCCGTCGCAAATTTTTTCAAATGTTTTCACTTGGTCAAGTGGGCTTGTAGTGCTGTGTTCTATCTTTCTCGAGAGGAGAGGGACGGTTGAACCTCGGATTTTGGTCTTTCCAACGTACTTCACAGAAACGTGAGCATGGCTTCGGCTGTGGGATCGGAGTAATGAGGTACCGCGGTCGGGTCAGGAAATGGGTTTTTAACCTCTCGTCTGAGATAGGCACTGTCAGTACTTTCTCACTTGGCCGTTGTCATGTCCCGTCGCAATGTTTTTCAAATGTTTTCACTTGGTCAAGTGGGCTTGTAGTGCTGTGTTCTATCTTTCTCGAGAGGAGAGGGACGGTTGAACCTCGGATTTTGGTCTTTCCAACGTACTTCACAGAAACGTGAGCATGGCTTCGGCTGTGGGATCGGAGTAATGAGGTACCGCGGTCGGGTCAGGAAATGGGTTTTTAACCTCTCGTCTGAGATAGGCACTGTCAGTACTTTCTCACTTGGCCGTTGTCATGTCCCGTCGCAATGTTTTTCAAATGTTTTCACTTGGTCAAGTGGGCTTGTAGTGCTGTGTTCTATCTTTCTCGAGAGGAGAGGGACGGTTGAACCTCGGATTTTGGTCTTTCCAACGTACTTCACAGAAACGTGAGCATGGCTTCGGCTGTGGGATCGGAGTAATGAGGTACCGCGGTCGGGTCAGGAAATGGGTTTTTAACCTCTCGTCTGAGATAGGCACTGTCAGTACTTTCTCACTTGGCCGTTGTCATGTCCCGTCGCAATGTTTTTCAAATGTTTTCACTTGGCCGTCGATGGAGAGATTATTCATTATTTTCCACATCACAACATCCCGAAAAAAATGCGGAAGAACTAGCATGCTTCGGCTTGTGCTAACTTGATGCATCAAAAGGTTTGTTGCGGTGGGTTGGGGGTAATGGAGAATCGTTTGCTTTTGAAACAAAAAAAAAAAAAAAAAATGTTTTCTTGTCCCTCGAAGGTTTTTGTCCCTCGGATTGTGTGTTGTCATGTCCCGTCGCAAATTTTTTCAAATGTTTTCACTTGGTCAAGTGGGCTTGTAGTGCTGTGTTCTATCTTTCTCGAGAGGAGAGGGACGGTTGAATCTCGGATTTTGGTCTTTCCAACGTACTTCATAGAAACGTGAGCATGGCTTCGGCTGTGGGATCGGAGTAATGAGGTACCGCGGTCGGGTCAGGAAATGGGTTTTTAACCTCTCGTCTGAGATAGGCACTGTCAGTACTTTCTCACTTGGCCGTTGTCATGTCCCGTCGCAATGTTTTTCAAATGTTTTCACTTGGCCGTCGATGGAGAGATTATTCATTATTTTCCACATCACAACATCCCGAAAAAAATGCGGAAGAACTAGCATGCTTCGGCTTGTGCTAACTTGATGCATCAAAAGGTTTGTTGCGGTGGGTTGGGGGTAATGGAGAATCGTTTGCTTTTGAAACAAAAAAAAAAAAAAAAATGTTTTCTTGTCCCTCGAAGGTTTTTGTCCCTCGGATTGTGTGTTGTCATGTCCCGTCGCAAATTTTTTCAAATGTTTTCACTTGGTCAAGTGGGCTTGTAGTGCTGTGTTCTATCTTTCTCGAGAGGAGAGGGACGGTTGAATCTCGGATTTTGGTCTTTCCAACGTACTTCACAGAAACGTGAGCATGGCTTCGGCTGTGGGATCGGAGTAATGAGGTACCGCGGTCGGGTCAGGAAATGGGTTTTTAACCTCTCGTCTGAGATAGGCACTGTCAGTACTTTCTCACTTGGCCGTTGTCATGTCCCGTCGCAATGTTTTTCAAATGTTTTCACTTGGCCGTCGATGGAGAGATTATTCATTAT
>CATOZR010000139.1:7500-12500 GCA_954870605.1 Acer campestre
TGACAGTGCCTATCTCAGACGAGAGGTTAAAAACCCATTTCCTGACCCGACCGCGGTACCTCATTACTCCGATCCCACAGCCGAAGCCATGCTCACGTTTCTGTGAAGTACGTTGGAAAGACCAAAATCCGAGGTTCAACCGTCCCTCTCCTCTCGAGAAAGATAGAACACAGCACTACAAGCCCACTTGACCAAGTGAAAACATTTGAAAAACATTGCGACGGGACATGACAACGGCCAAGTGAGAAAGTACTGACAGTGCCTATCTCAGACGAGAGGTTAAAAACCCATTTCCTGACCCGACCGCGGCACCTCATTACTCCGATCCCACAGCCGAAGCCATGCTCACGTTTCTGTGAAGTACGTTGGAAAGACCAAAATCCGAGGTTCAACCGTCCCTCTCCTCTCGAGAAAGATAGAACACAGCACTACAAGCCCACTTGACCAAGTGAAAACATTTGAAAAACATTGCGACGGGACATGACAACGGCCAAGTGAGAAAGTACTGACAGTGCCTATCTCAGACGAGAGGTTAAAAACCCATTTCCTGACCCGACCGCGGCACCTCATTACTCCGATCCCACAGCCGAAGCCATGCTCACGTTTCTGTGAAGTACGTTGGAAAGACCAAAATCCGAGGTTCAACCGTCCCTCTCCTCTCGAGAAAGATAGAACACAGCACTACAAGCCCACTTGACCAAGTGAAAACATTTGAAAAACATTGCGACGGGACATGACAACGGCCAAGTGAGAAAGTACTGACAGTGCCTATCTCAGACGAGAGGTTAAAAACCCATTTCCTGACCCGACCGCGGTACCTCATTACTCCGATCCCACAGCCGAAGCCATGCTCACGTTTCTGTGAAGTACGTTGGAAAGACCAAAATCCGAGGTTCAACCGTCCCTCTCCTCTCGAGAAAGATAGAACACAGCACTACAAGCCCACTTGACCAAGTGAAAACATTTGAAAAACATTGCGACGGGACATGACAACGGCCAAGTGAGAAAGTACTGACAGTGCCTATCTCAGACGAGAGGTTAAAAACCCATTTCCTGACCCGACCGCGGCACCTCATTACTCCGATCCCACAGCCGAAGCCATGCTCACGTTTCTGTGAAGTACGTTGGAAAGACCAAAATCCGAGGTTCAACCGTCCCTCTCCTCTCGAGAAAGATAGAACACAGCACTACAAGCCCACTTGACCAAGTGAAAACATTTGAAAAAATTTGCGACGGGACATGACAACGGCCAAGTGAGAAAGTACTGACAGTGCCTATCTCAGACGAGAGGTTAAAAACCCATTTCCTGACCCGACCGCGGTACCTCATTACTCCGATCCCACAGCCGAAGCCATGCTCACGTTTCTGTGAAGTACGTTGGAAAGACCAAAATCCGAGGTTCAACCGTCCCTCTCCTCTCGAGAAAGATAGAACACAGCACTACAAGCCCACTTGACCAAGTGAAAACATTTGAAAAAATTTGCGACGGGACATGACAACGGCCAAGTGAGAAAGTACTGACAGTGCCTATCTCAGACGAGAGGTTAAAAACCCATTTCCTGACCCGACCGCGGTACCTCATTACTCCGATCCCACAGCCGAAGCCATGCTCACGTTTCTGTGAAGTACGTTGGAAAGACCAAAATCCGAGGTTCAACCGTCCCTCTCCTCTCGAGAAAGATAGAACACAGCACTACAAGCCCACTTGACCAAGTGAAAACATTTGAAAAAATTTGCGACGGATTTGAAAAATTTTTCCGACGGGACATGGTGGAGATTATTGATTAATCTCCACCAACGGCCAGATGGGAAATTAGTGACGGTGCCGATCTCCAACGAGAGGTTAAAAAACTCATTTCCTGACCCGACCGCGGTATCCTCATTACTCCGATCCCACAGCCGAAGCCATGCTCACGTTTCTGTGAAGTACGTTGGAAAGACCAAAATCCGAGTTGAACCGTCCCTCTCCTCTCGAGAAAGATCGAACAGAGCACTCCTTTCCCACAGGCCGTGGCCGGCGGATCGATGAAAGTTTCCGACCGTCGCAAAACCCACAACCTTTCATCGATCCGCCGACCGGGGTGTGCCTATGCCTCACCCATCCTCCTCGATGGATGGGGGGGAACCCAAGCATAGGCACCGGGGCACCTCTTTTCTCAACCAACACCTCCCCCCTAAAGAGGTTTTAAAGCAGTTGCAGGAGTGTTTGGAGGGAACACACCTTATGCTTGAGCGGTCACCCAAGCCTATAAAACCTTCATTTTAAAGAATTTGGCCACGATTTTTTCCAAGAATGCTTAGAATGAGGCCACAAACCACCATGCAAAATTTGAGCCAATTCTGAGAATTTTTTTTTTTTTGCCCCCGAAGGCCAACGTTGCACGGCCAAGGCTAAAATCGAGCACAAGGCGTGCCCACGCCGAGGCACCAACGTGTGCTATTTGCACACGCCAAGGCACCAAGGAGTGGCTGGGGTGAGGGGGGCACCCCATGGCATCACTCTTTTGTGGGGCCCACCGGACTGACCTTACACCTCCCCCCCTAAAGAGGTTTTAAAGCACTTTCAGGAGTGTTTGGAGGGAACACACCTTATGCTTGAGCGGTCACCCAAGCCTATAAAACCTTCATTTTAAAGAATTTGGCCACGATTTTTTCCAAGAATGCTTAGAATGAGGCCACAAACCACCATGCAAAATTTGAGCCAATTCTGAGAATTTTTTTTTTTTTGCCCCCGAAGGCCAACGTTGCACGGCCAAGGCTAAAATCGAGCACAAGGCATGCCCATGCCGAGGCACCAACGTGTGCTATTTGCACACGCCAAGGCACCAAGGAGTGGCTGGGGTGAGGGGGGCACCCCATGGCATCACTATTTTGTGGGGCCCACCGGACTGACCTTACACCTCCCCCCTAAAGAGGTTTTAAAGCACTTTCAGGAGTGGTGGGAGGGAACACACCCTATGCTTGAGCGGTCACCCGACCCTATAAAAACTTCGTTTGAAAGATTTTTCCGTGCCATTTTTTGCATGGATGCCTAGAATAGTGTCATAGACTATCTTGCAAAATTTGAGCCAATTCCGAGAATTTTTTTTTTTTTTTTTCCCCACCAAGGCCTTGCCTAGCCAAGGCCAAAATCAGCCCATGGTGCCCAAAATGTGCACACTTCTACCAAGCCGTGCCATAAAAACTTCGTTTGAAAGAATTTTCCGTGCCATTTTTTGCATGGATGCTTAGAATAGTGTCATAGACTATCATGCAAAATTTGAGCCAATTCCGAGAAATTTTTTTTTTTCCCCACCAAGGCCTTGCCAAGCCAAGGCCAAAATCAGCCCATGGTGCCCAAAATGTGCACACTTCTACCAAGCCGTGCCATAAAAACTTCGTTTGAAAGAATTTTCCGTGCCATTTTTTGCATGGATGCCTAGAATAGTGTCATAGACTATCATGCAAAATTTGAGCCAATTCCGAGAATTTTTTTTTTTTTTTTCCCCACCAAGGCCTTGCCTAGCCAAGGCCAAAATCAGCCCATGGTGCCCAAAATGTGCACACTTCTACCAAGCCGTGCCATAAAAACTTCGTTTGAAAGAATTTTCCGTGCCATTTTTTGCATGGATGCTTAGAATAGTGTCATAGACTATCATGCAAAATTTGAGCCAATTCCGAGAAATTTTTTTTTTTTCCCCACCAAGGCCTTGCCAAGCCAAGGCCAAAATCAGCCCATGGTGCCCAAAATGTGCACACTTCTACCAAGCCGTGCCATAAAAACTTCGTTTGAAAGAATTTTCCGTGCCATTTTTTGCATGGATGCCTAGAATAGTGTCATAGACTATCATGCAAAATTTGAGCCAATTCCGAGAATTTTTTTTTTTTTTTTCCCCACCAAGGCCTTGCCTAGCCAAGGCCAAAATCAGCCCATGGTGCCCAAAATGTGCACACTTCTACCAAGCCGTGCCATAAAAACTTCGTTTGAAAGAATTTTCCGTGCCATTTTTTGCATGGATGCTTAGAATAGTGTCATAGACTATCATGCAAAATTTGAGCCAATTCCGAGAAATTTTTTTTTTTTCCCCACCAAGGCCTTGCCAAGCCAAGGCCAAAATCAGCCCATGGTGCCCAAAATGTGCACACTTCTACCAAGCCGTGCCATAAAAACTTCGTTTGAAAGAATTTTCCGTGCCATTTTTTGCATGGATGCCTAGAATAGTGTCATAGACTATCATGCAAAATTTGAGCCAATTCCGAGAATTTTTTTTTTTTTTTTCCCCACCAAGGCCTTGCCTAGCCAAGGCCAAAATCAGCCCATGGTGCCCAAAATGTGCACACTTCTACCAAGCCGTGCCATAAAAACTTCGTTTGAAAGAATTTTCCGTGCCATTTTTTGCATGGATGCCTAGAATAGTGTCATAGACTATCATGCAAAATTTGAGCCAATTCCGAGAATTTTTTTTTTTTTTTTCCCCACCAAGGCCTTGCCTAGCCAAGGCCAAAATCAGCCCATGGTGCCCAAAATGTGCACACTTCTATCAAGCCGTGCCATAAAAACTTCGTTTGAAAGAATTTTCCGTGCCATTTTTTGCATGGATGCCTAGAATAGTGTCATAGACTATCTTGCAAAATTTGAGCCAATTCCGAGAATTTTTTTTTTTTTTTTCCCCACCAAGGCCTTGCCTAGCCAAGGCCAAAATCAGCCCATGGTGCCCAAAATGTGCACACTTCTACCAAGCCGTGCCATAAAAACTTCGTTTGAAAGAATTTTCCGAGCAATTTTTTGCATGGATGCTTAGAATAGTGTCATAGACTATCATGCAAAATTTGAGCCAATTCCGAGAAATTTTTTTTTTTTCCCCACCAAGGCCTTGCCACAGCCCATGGTGCCCAAAATGTGCACACTTCTACCAAGCCGTGCCATAAAAACTTCGTTTGAAAGAATTTTCCGTGCCATTTTTTGCATGGATGCCTAGAATAGTGTCATAGACTATCATGCAAAATTTGAGCCAATTCCG
>CATOZR010000140.1:10000-12500 GCA_954870605.1 Acer campestre
TTGGTGCCTTGGCGTGTGCAAATAGCACACGTTGGTGCCTCGGCGTGGGCACGCCTTGTGCTCGATTTTAGCCTTGGCCGTGCAACGTTGGCCTTCGGGGGCAAAAAAAAAAAAATTCTCAGAATTGGCTCAAATTTTGCATGGTGGTTTGTGGCCTCATTCTAAGCATTCTTGGAAAAAATCGTGGCCAAATTCTTTAAAATGAAGGTTTTATAGGCTTGGGTGACCGCTCAAGCATAAGGTGTGTTCCCTCCAAACACTCCTGCAACTGCTTTAAAACCTCTTTAGGGGGGAGGTGTTGGTTGAGAAAAGAGGTGCCCCGGTGCCTATGCTTGGGTTCCCCCCCATCCATCGAGGAGGATGGGTGAGGCATAGGCACACCCCGGTCGGCGGATCGATGAAAGGTTGTGGGTTTTGCGACGGTCGGAAACTTTCATCGATCCGCCGGCCACGGCCTGTGGGAAAGGAGTGCTCTGTTCGATCTTTCTCGAGAGGAGAGGGACGGTTCAACTCGGATTTTGGTCTTTCCAACGTACTTCACAGAAACGTGAGCATGGCTTCGGCTGTGGGATCGGAGTAATGAGGATACCGCGGTCGGGTCAGGAAATGAGTTTTTTAACCTCTCGTTGGAGATCGGCACCGTCACTAATTTCCCATCTGGCCGTTGGTGGAGATTAATCAATAATCTCCACCATGTCCCGTCGGAAAAATTTTTCAAATCCGTCGCAAATTTTTTCAAATGTTTTCACTTGGTCAAGTGGGCTTGTAGTGCTGTGTTCTATCTTTCTCGAGAGGAGAGGGACGGTTGAACCTCGGATTTTGGTCTTTCCAACGTACTTCACAGAAACGTGAGCATGGCTTCGGCTGTGGGATCGGAGTAATGAGGTGCCGCGGTGGGGTCAAGAAATGGGTTTTTAACCTCTCGTCTGAGATAGGCACTGTCAGTACTTTCTCACTTGGCCGTTGTCATGTCCCGTTGCAAATTTTTTCAAATGTTTTCACTGGTCAAGTGGGCTTGTAGTGCTGTGTTCTATCTTTCTCGAGAGGAGAGGGACGGTTGAACCTCGGATTTTGGTCTTTCCAACGTACTTCACAGAAACGTGAGCATGGCTTCGGCTGTGGGATCGGAGTAATGAGGTACCGCGGTCGGGTCAGGAAATGGGTTTTTAACCTCTCGTCTGAGATAGGCACTGTCAGTACTTTCTCACTTGGCCGTTGTCATGTCCCGTCGCAAATTTTTTCAAATGTTTTCACTTGGTCAAGTGGGCTTGTAGTGCTGTGTTCTATCTTTCTCGAGAGGAGAGGGACGGTTGAACCTCGGATTTTGGTCTTTCCAACGTACTTCACAGAAACGTGAGCATGGCTTCGGCTGTGGGATCGGAGTAATGAGGTACCGCGGTCGGGTCAGGAAATGGGTTTTTAACCTCTCGTCTGAGATAGGCACTGTCAGTACTTTCTCACTTGGCCGTTGTCATGTCCCGTCGCAATGTTTTTCAAATGTTTTCACTTGGTCAAGTGGGCTTGTAGTGCTGTGTTCTATCTTTCTCGAGAGGAGAGGGACGGTTGAACCTCGGATTTTGGTCTTTCCAACGTACTTCACAGAAACGTGAGCATGGCTTCGGCTGTGGGATCGGAGTAATGAGGTACCGCGGTCGGGTCAGGAAATGGGTTTTTAACCTCTCGTATGAGATAGGCACTGTCAGTACTTTCTCACTTGGCCGTTGTCATGTCCCGTCGCAATGTTTTTCAAATGTTTTCACTTGGTCAAGTGGGCTTGTAGTGCTGTGTTCTATCTTTCTCGAGAGGAGAGGAACGGTTGAACCTCGGATTTTGGTCTTTCCAACGTACTTCACAGAAACGTGAGCATGGCTTCGGCTGTGGGATCGGAGTAATGAGGTGCCGCGGTCGGGTCAGGAAATGGGTTTTTAACCTCTCGTCTGAGATAGGCACTGTCAGTACTTTCTCACTTGGCCGTTGTCATGTCCCGTCGCAATGTTTTTCAAATGTTTTCACTTGGTCAAGTGGGCTTGTAGTGCTGTGTTCTATCTTTCTCGAGAGGAGAGGGACGGTTGAACCTCGGATTTTGGTCTTTCCAACGTACTTCACAGAAACGTGAGCATGGCTTCGGCTGTGGGATCGGAGTAATGAGGTGCCGCGGTCGGGTCAGGAAATGGGTTTTTAACCTCTTGTCTGAGATAGGCACTGTCAGTACTTTCTCACTTGGCCGTTGTCATGTCCCGTCGCAAATTTTTTCAAATGTTTTCACTTGGTCAAGTGGGCTTGTAGTGCTGTGTTCTATCTTTCTCGAGAGGAGAGGGACGGTTGAACCTCGGATTTTGGTCTTTCCAACGTACTTCACAGAAACGTGAGCATGGCTTCGGCTGTGGGATCGGAGTAATGAGGTACCGCGGTCGGGTCAGGAAATGGGTTTTTAACCTCTCGTCTGAGATAGGCACTGTCAGTACTTTCTCACTTGGCCGTTGTCATGTCCCGTCGCAAT
>CATOZR010000140.1:22500-25000 GCA_954870605.1 Acer campestre
GTGCTCGATTTTAGCCTTGGCCGTGCAACGTTGGCCTTCGGGGGCAAAAAAAAAAAAATTCTCAGAATTGGCTCAAATTTTGCATGGTGGTTTGTGGCCTCATTCTAAGCATTCTTGGAAAAAATCGTGGCCAAATTCTTTAAAATGAAGGTTTTATAGGCTTGGGTGACCGCTCAAGCATAAGGTGTGTTCCCTCCAAACACTCCTGCAACTGCTTTAAAACCTCTTTAGGGGGGAGGTGTTGGTTGAGAAAAGAGGTGCCCCGGTGCCTATGCTTGGGTTCCCCCCCATCCATCGAGGAGGATGGGTGAGGCATAGGCACACCCCGGTCGGCGGATCGATGAAAGGTTGTGGGTTTTGCGACGGTCGGAAACTTTCATCGATCCGCCGGCCACGGCCTGTGGGAAAGGAGTGCTCTGTTCGATCTTTCTCGAGAGGAGAGGGACGGTTCAACTCGGATTTTGGTCTTTCCAACGTACTTCACAGAAACGTGAGCATGGCTTCGGCTGTGGGATCGGAGTAATGAGGATACCGCGGTCGGGTCAGGAAATGAGTTTTTTAACCTCTCGTTGGAGATCGGCACCGTCACTAATTTCCCATCTGGCCGTTGGTGGAGATTAATCAATAATCTCCACCATGTCCCGTCGGAAAAATTTTTCAAATCCGTCGCAAATTTTTTCAAATGTTTTCACTTGGTCAAGTGGGCTTGTAGTGCTGTGTTCTATCTTTCTCGAGAGGAGAGGGACGGTTGAACCTCGGATTTTGGTCTTTCCAACGTACTTCACAGAAACGTGAGCATGGCTTCGGCTGTGGGATCGGAGTAATGAGGTGCCGCGGTGGGGTCAAGAAATGGGTTTTTAACCTCTCGTCTGAGATAGGCACTGTCAGTACTTTCTCACTTGGCCGTTGTCATGTCCCGTCGCAAATTTTTTCAAATGTTTTCACTGGTCAAGTGGGCTTGTAGTGCTGTGTTCTATCTTTCTCGAGAGGAGAGGGACGGTTGAACCTCGGATTTTGGTCTTTCCAACGTACTTCACAGAAACGTGAGCATGGCTTCGGCTGTGGGATCGGAGTAATGAGGTACCGCGGTCGGGTCAGGAAATGGGTTTTTAACCTCTCGTCTGAGATAGGCACTGTCAGTACTTTCTCACTTGGCCGTTGTCATGTCCCGTCGCAAATTTTTTCAAATGTTTTCACTTGGTCAAGTGGGCTTGTAGTGCTGTGTTCTATCTTTCTCGAGAGGAGAGGGACGGTTGAACCTCGGATTTTGGTCTTTCCAACGTACTTCACAGAAACGTGAGCATGGCTTCGGCTGTGGGATCGGAGTAATGAGGTACCGCGGTCGGGTCAGGAAATGGGTTTTTAACCTCTCGTCTGAGATAGGCACTGTCAGTACTTTCTCACTTGGCCGTTGTCATGTCCCGTCGCAATGTTTTTCAAATGTTTTCACTTGGTCAAGTGGGCTTGTAGTGCTGTGTTCTATCTTTCTCGAGAGGAGAGGGACGGTTGAACCTCGGATTTTGGTCTTTCCAACGTACTTCACAGAAACGTGAGCATGGCTTCGGCTGTGGGATCGGAGTAATGAGGTACCGCGGTCGGGTCAGGAAATGGGTTTTTAACCTCTCGTCTGAGATAGGCACTGTCAGTACTTTCTCACTTGGCCGTTGTCATGTCCCGTCGCAATGTTTTTCAAATGTTTTCACTTGGTCAAGTGGGCTTGTAGTGCTGTGTTCTATCTTTCTCGAGAGGAGAGGAACGGTTGAACCTCGGATTTTGGTCTTTCCAACGTACTTCACAGAAACGTGAGCATGGCTTCGGCTGTGGGATCGGAGTAATGAGGTGCCGCGGTCGGGTCAGGAAATGGGTTTTTAACCTCTCGTCTGAGATAGGCACTGTCAGTACTTTCTCACTTGGCCGTTGTCATGTCCCGTCGCAATGTTTTTCAAATGTTTTCACTTGGTCAAGTGGGCTTGTAGTGCTGTGTTCTATCTTTCTCGAGAGGAGAGGGACGGTTGAACCTCGGATTTTGGTCTTTCCAACGTACTTCACAGAAACGTGAGCATGCCTTCGGCTGTGGGATCGGAGTAATGAGGTGCCGCGGTCGGGTCAGGAAATGGGTTTTTAACCTCTTGTCTGAGATAGGCACTGTCAGTACTTTCTCACTTGGCCGTTGTCATGTCCCGTCGCAAATTTTTTCAAATGTTTTCACTTGGTCAAGTGGGCTTGTAGTGCTGTGTTCTATCTTTCTCGAGAGGAGAGGGACGGTTGAACCTCGGATTTTGGTCTTTCCAACGTACTTCACAGAAACGTGAGCATGGCTTCGGCTGTGGGATCGGAGTAATGAGGTACCGCGGTCGGGTCAGGAAATGGGTTTTTAACCTCTCGTCTGAGATAGGCACTGTCAGTACTTTCTCACTTGGCCGTTGTCATGTCCCGTCGCAATGTTTTTCAAATGTTTTCACTTGGCCGTCGATGGAGAGATTATTCATTATTTTCCACA
>CATOZR010000141.1:0-13338 GCA_954870605.1 Acer campestre
TAAATTTTAATAAAATTTTGAAGGCCTTGAACACAATAGCATCAGATTTGCTGGCCAAGCCAGGATCATTGACATCTAAACTAAAGGAAAGCACAAGGTTTTACCCTTACTTTATGGTAAATGTATATCCTCAGCTTTTTTTTTTTCTTTTTATTTGAATCAAAATATAAAGTAATGGATTTATTTCAGGATTGTATTGGAGGTATTGAAGGTGTACATATTCTAGCAATGATAACAGGACGCGACGTAAGTAGCTATCGTAATCGTCACAAAACAATATCTCAAAATGTATTGGCAGCTTGTAATTTCAATTTGGAATTCATGTATGTCCTTAGTGGGTGGGAGGGTTCAGCTCATGATTCAAAACTACTAACTGATGCTTTAATAAGGAGGAGGACTGCACTTAAAGTGCCACAATGTTCGTATTTATCTTTTTATAAAAAAAACACTTTACATTAGGCCATACGTTGCATGCAAAGTATTTGCATTGTGTGTATATATATTTGATAAAAGTATTTGCATTGTATTATTAGGTAAATATTACTTAGATGATTGTGGATTTCCAAACCGACACCAATTTTTGGCTCCGTTTCGAGGTGTTCGATATCATCTCCAAGAGTTTAGTGGTCAAGGACGTGACCCTGCAAATGAAGTTAAGTTGTTCAATATCCGTCATGCTTCTTTGAGGATTGTCATTGAAAGGATATTTGGTATATTCAAATCACGATTTACGATTTTCAAGACTACACCTCCAATCCCATTTAGGACACAAACAAAGCTTGTATCAGTGTAGAACTACATAACTTTCTTCGAAAGAAATGTAGATCTGACGAGTTTCCTGTCGAACAAGATAATGAAGTGGATCCTGAACCAGTTAATGAGTTGATCCTGAACCAGTTTTTCAAACACAAGAACAACAACGAACTGAGGCTAATGAATGGAGAGATGATATAGCTTTGAATATGTGGATCGATGTAGGACACAATAATAATAATGAGAATCAATGAAGATGAGTTATGAATGAGAATATATATTTTTTGTTTTGAAATTGACAAAGTGTGTCAGGATTTATCCAAACTTACCGAGATCAAACATTCTATCGTTGTAAGCACATGTTAAGGTTTAAAAGTGTTTTGTGAAAAAAATTGCTTTTATTTTGAATAAAACTTTCTTGAACATACAATCTATGTAAATTCTTCTTCTACAATGTACTTGTCAAATATATTTTTATAAATCATACAAAGCATGGAGATGTTGACTGAAAATGTAAGATGAATTATAAATGAATAATTGCGTATATTTCAATAAAATGCCAATCACAACACTAATTATCGAAGTTCAACTACATATAGTGACTAGCCTCATAAGATTACAACAAAAATGATCTAGATAATTATAACTTCATGCCATGCAAATTTCTCGGCCTCTTCAATTCTTCTTGGATTTTTTACCTTCATCGATTTTTTTCTTTCGCTCCTTGAGAAGATCAACATGAGCTTTCTTCTTTTCTTGCCTTTTCTGAATAACATTAGAAAGACGTTAATAAAACATACCAAGCCGCATATGAAAATTATTAAAGCAAAAGCAGCCAGAAATCAGTGAAACAAATAACATTCAGTACAAAATTTAAGTCCACAAATATTAAAATGAAGTAAACTGATGTGACCAAAATTCCTAAATTCTAACCAAAGAGCATAAATTCAATAAGATACCAATAACAATAAATTATATTTGAAGGTGCCAAAAATAGGATTGACGGCACAACCATAGTATAATGAACGTATACAAGAGAACCACATCAATTACAATCAACATCTAACCAATCTAGATAATCAAGAAAGGAGCAGTAGCAAAGTCTGGCATACTGATCACAAAAAAGAATAGTATACGTGGAAGCTTATAAAAATGTTTTACCACTATCAAGACATCTCACTAGGAAACGTTGTTCGGCAAACATATAAGAATTCTGACACTAGACTTATTTTAGAAAATTTGAAGTGACAAGGAGAAAGAATTATCCTAATTTGCAAATTTTTCAACGATACCGAAAGACAGATTGTTGGAGACAAACAATTATATTATATCTCTATGTAGCACAGAATAGCATGTCAAAGAAGAAAGCATCTCATTAGAGCCAAAAAAGTTACCTTCATGGCTTCATAAAGCCCCATCTTTTTATATGTCAGAGATAACAAATCCATGAAAGTCCGTGGATATCTAAACAAATCCATAAAATTATGAGATAGATGTCTAAACAAATTCATAGAAGTCTGAGATAGATGTTCAAACAAATCCATAAAAGTGTATAGAAATCCATGAAAATCCGTCACTTAAAAAATGTCTTTAAATGTCCTCAAGAATCCTAATTGAATACAACCCCCCCCCCCCCCCCCCCCCCCCCCCTAAGAGAATGACCAAATACGACATCAAGTTTGGTATGACCAACAGTAAAGACAACAAAGGGAGTGCCTCCGATGATGATACCTCAAATCAAGAGGACATCATCTCTGACAACAATCGTACATCAATGATCCCTGAGTTTTCAAATTCAGAATCTAACATCTCTAATAACAATGGTGTGCCTGTGAATCATGTCTTTCCCATTACAGGACATAAACAAAATAAACAAAATTTTCTTCAATGATCTCAGTCCATGATGTTGTTTGTCCGAGGGAAAAGGAAGGATGACTATCTCACAGGTGTAGTGATCATTTCAGGAAAGGAAAACCCAAACTTCAAGACATGGAAGGCAGAGAACAATATTGTCGTGGTTAATAAATTCCATGAATAATGAGATCGGTGAGGATTTCATGTTTTATGAGACTGCAAAGGAGATATGGGATGCAGCAAAGGAGACCTATTCAGACAATAAGAATACTACTGAACTCGATATTTACAATAAAAAGTATCCTACATGATTTGAGGCAATGGGAACTGTTTGTCACCCAATATTACTCCCTCACAAGCCATTTGCAATAGCAAGACATGTTTCAAAAGGTTGAATGGGACTACCTTGGAGACAACATCAAATAAAAAACATTGTCGAGAAATAGCAAATCTTCAAGTTCTTAGTAGTTCTCAACCAAGATATAGTTGAAGTGAGGGGAAGAATCCTTGAAATCAAACATTTACTGTCCATTCGAGAAGCATTTTCTGAGGTCTGAAGAGAAGAAAGAAGGAAAATATTATGATGGGCAAACAAAACACCTCAGTTGCACTAGAAAGTTTAGCCTTTATCTCTCGCGGAGGAAGTTTTGCAGGCAATGACAATCGAGCTCGTAAAGGCAGGCCATGGTGTGATCACTGTCATAAGCCTGGACACCTCAAAGAGACATGATGGAGAATCCATGGTAAACCTGCAGATTGGAAACCCTCCAAGCCAAGTGAAAGCCATGGAAATATGACCACCGGCGATGAAACTCCAACATCCAGAACAAATCCCTTCAGTAAAGAGCAGATCGATCTCTTTCAAAAACTGCTCATTCAGTCCCAATCAGCCCCTTCAAATTATGTCATCGGTGCCGGTTCTATAACACAAAAAAGTAATTTCTTAAGTGCTCTAGGTGTCCAAACAGAAAAATCTAGCCTCTGGATAATTGATTCAGGTGCATCTAATCACATGACAGGTAATCCCTCACTTTTCCATACTTACAGTCGTTATTCTAAAAAATTTAAGGCTAGAATTGTTGATGGATCTCTATCCACAGTAGCTGGTACAAGTTCCATTGTTCTCTCTAAAAACCTAACCTTAAAATTGGTTCTTTTAGTTCCAAATCTTACCTGTAATTTACTATTTATTAGTGTAAGGTCCTCATATTTTGATTGGCTTATTTCGTTGACATACCACATTGGGGATGATTGTGTAATGGGTAGCTTAGGTCATCTTAATGATTATCAAGGCAAGTTTCCAAGTATCTCCATGACTTCAAGATCAAAAGCTTCAAAATGTATAACATTTAACTTGATTCTTGAAGAGATTAGGGTGCACACACACACTTCATGCATTTGTACCTCATTGTTTATGTGTGCATTCCTCTCACAACCACACTTGCACTTTATGTTAGTCTTAAGTATGGTGTAATTCGTTTCCTTTTGTGTGATCGAAAACATTTGCGCTTGCACGATGGTGTGCATATCTTAGCACGATAGTTGAACACTTGAGAAGGTCTCATTCTTCTCTTAGATTAGTATTAGTTATAGTGCGGTTGATTGGAGTAAAGTGTCTAGTTTCAAAATATTGGATTTCAATGTTTCAAGTGTTTTCAAAACTGACCTTTGCATGGTCTTGTGACCATAACATTTTATACAAAGTTTTAAAATGAGTTTTGAAAATTTTTGTATAAACTAGACACCCATACCTTTCTAACAGTATATTATTCTTAATATTTTATAACTATTTGGATTGGTTTTGAAATCTCTAAAGAGAGCACTAAAATAGGGCAACTCTGTTTTTATCCGAATCTGACCTTTGGTCATTCAATTGACCATAACTTTCTCTACAAACATCTAAATCTTGTTTTTTAAATTGGAGAAAAGTAGACTTTCATACCTTTCCAATAGTATATTATACGAAACGTTTTGATGTCGTTTGGTCATGTTTTAGTGCGCTCGAATTTTGAGCTAAAGTGTTGTCACATGATTCGGCAGCCTGACCGCCGATTTGACCATCGAATACCCAGTGACATCTTTTAACATTCTCAAAACATCATAGCTTCATTTGGCACCTATAAATACCCCATTATCTCTCCTTCTTCAAAATAACTCTCCCAATTGAAACCCTAGAGAGAGAATTTATATTCTTGAGAGAGAGAGAGAGAAAGAGAGAGAGAGAGAGAGAGAGAGAGAGATTCTTAAGAGAGAAAGCACCAAGCTTGCTTCTTTAACTCTCCAAACCCAAAACCCATCTCTATCTTGCATCATTCAACATCATTTGAGCATAGGTCTTCATGGTTTCATGACTAGGTAAGTTAGAACTTCATTGAATATCATTTATGTTCTTCTTACTCTAGATTAGGTATTTATTGCTTGATTAAATACCTAGACTCTCTTTATTGCATATATTTATGAGTCTTGATAATATGATTGAGTTTGTATTTTGTTTGACAATCTAGTTAAGCTCTCTTGAATATTCAAGGTTGTTTGTTGACAATTAGGTTTCTAAAATCTCTTTGCATCTAATTGAGTTCTCATGTATATACATGTAGGTTTGTTTGATAACTAGGATGTTAAATTGCATTATCTACATCTAGTTAAGCATCTAGTGTTTAGTCAGTCTAGCACTTTTTGCATTTGTGCATCATTATTATCATATTCACTTAGACTTTTAATTATCTTCAACGAGTCAAAGTCTTATGACTTCTAGGTGAATTTTTACAAGCATTGTACTAGCTCCTCTATAAAAGGTCTGCGGATAGATCAGAAGGTGCTCATGCCAAAAGTAGTGGATCGTGGAGATCACTTGAGGGTGTAACTTTCTCTTTATATAGAGATTGTCTAGGGTTGGTCTAGGTTCGCTATTAAAGGCCTACAGGGTAGTAGTGGTGGGTTAGTGACCGAGAATGGTTGAGGGCAATCTAGGTTGTAAACATCATTACAAGTAGTGGATTCGAGAACCATGTGTGGCTAGCATAATAGCTTGTGGTTTTTTTTTTTTTTTTTTTTTTGTTGAAGGTTTCCACGTAAAAATCAAGTGTTCTTTAATTTCCACATTTTATACCTGATTTTAATTGCTTGTTGAATTGGGTTTATTTTAAATATTGACTAATCCGAAAAATTTGGTAATAATCGGATTAACAACCCATTCACCCCCTATAGGTTGTATTAGACGCACGCAATATTTGTTTCAATTAATTAACTCGCAAGAGACCTTAACTGTATTACTAAATTCTTCCCAAACTATTGTGAATTTCAGGATTTGGACTCAAGGAAGACGATTGGCAGTGCTGAGGAGTGTGAGGGTCTCTACCTTCTTAGAGTTAATGCCTCTCCTGGAAAACAAACTCAAAATGCAAGCTGTGTTTCTTTTTCCCCAATTGTTAGCTCTAATATTGATAATGCAATCATGTTGTGGCACTATAGATTTGGGCATCCTAGTTTCATGAACTTGGAAAATTTATTTCCCTAATTATTAAATAAATAAATAAATTCCAATGTGAAATTTGCCAATTATCCAAGCATGTTCGAAACATTTATCCAAACCAACCATACAAAGCATCTCATCCTTTCTCTGTTATTCACGGTGACATTTGGGGGCCATCTAGGGTCAATAATGTTACAAGAACTCGATGGTTTATGACATTTGTTGCTGATCATACTAGAACTATCTGGATATTCCTTATGAAGGAAATATCAGAAGTGAATCAAATTTTTAAAAACTTCAATTCTATGGTTCAAACTCAATTCCAAATCAAAATTCAAGTCTATGGAACTGATAATTCTAAAGAATATTTTAATTTCATTCCCGGGAATTACCTAGTGACTCATGGTATAGTTCATTAGAGTTCTTGTGTCGACACTCCACAACAAAATGGAGTTGTTGAAAGGAAAAATAGACATCTCCTAAAAGTTGCTAGGTCTCTCATGTTTATAACTCATGTCCCAAAACACTTATGGGGGGAAGCAATTCTCACGGCTGCCTACCTTATCAATAAAATGTCATCTCGGATTCTTAAATTCAAAACTCCTAGCCAAACCCTTTAGGTGTCTATTCTCAAACTCGGCTCATTTCCGATTTGCCTTCAAAAGTGTTTGGTTGCTTGGTTTTTGTTCATGTCCATCAATAGAACAAAAGTAAACTTGACCCTAAAGCCATCAAGTGTATTTTCCTCGGTTACTCTCCTACTCAAAAAGGTTACAAATGCTATTCTCCTACCACTAGGAAATTCTACAACTCCATGGATGTAACCTTCTTTGAACACCAACCTTTTTACCCCAAAACTCATATTCAGAGGGGGAGAACTTAAATAAACAAGAACTGAACCTGAAATTGATCTAAATCCCATTTACACTCAACCTGAGCCTACTCAAACCACTAAACCTCAAACTGCTCAAAACCTCACACAAACCGCAAGTAACAAAGAGTTACGTGTTTATTCAAGGAGACAAAATTCAAAAGGAGGTAGAACTTCTCAATTTTCCCAAGCACAACCTAGAGTCCGAATTGAGTTCAGACTCAAGTTGAGACAAAATAGATCCAATCCTAGGTAACATTGTTCTTGATACTCAACACCCTATTCCTTCTTGTAATGATTATGACATACCTATTGATGTGAGAAAGGGTGTTAGATCATGCACTTAACATCCGATCTCACCTATGTTAGATTGTCTCCTGGTTATCGTGCTTTTGTTACTAATGTTTCCAATATAGAGATTCCAAACAACATTCACGAAGCCCTAAAAATACCCAAATGGAGGATAACTAATGGAGAGGAAATCCATGCTCTTGAGAAGAATGGTACTTGGGAACTCTCATATTTACTGTAAGGGAAACAACCTGTGGAATACAAATGGATTTTCAATGTTAAATACAAGGCTAATGGAAGTGTAAAATGATACACAACACAGCTGGTTGCTAAAGGGTTTACTCAGACATATGGGAATGACTATTAAGAGACATTTGCTCCGGTGGGCCAAACTAAATACAATTTGGGTTCTCTTATCATTGGCAGCAAACTTAGACTCGAATCTTCAACAATTAGATGTCAAAAACGTCTTCCTAAATGGTGACTTGGAAGATAAGATTTACATGGAGATTCCCCCAGGACTTGAAACAACAAACAATGTCAACAAAGTTTTTAAACTGCAAAAGTCATTATATGGCCTCAAGTAGTCCCAAGAGCATGGTTTGACAGATTCACTAAAGCAGTTAAGAGAAAAGGGTACACTCAAGGGCAGTCAGATCATACGTTATTCATCAAGCACTCACCTAAAGGGAAAATTGCTATCCTCATTGTGTATGTTGATGATATTATCCTAATAGGGGACTATGAGGAGGAGATAAATAAGTTAAAGGCTATTCTCTCTAAGCAGTTTGAAATTAAGGACCTAGGAGCTCTCAAATATTTCCTAGGCATGGAAATTGCTCGGTCAAAGAAGGTTATCTCAGTTTCTCAACGTAAGTATACTCTTGACCTTTTAAAAGAGACAATAATGCTATGATGCAAACCAGCAAACACCCCTATGGATTCAACCTGTAAAGTGGGAATGAAAGAAGGAATTCCTCCGATTGTCAAAGGGAGATATCAAAGACTTGTAGGAAAACTCATTTATCATTTTTATACAAGACCAAATATTGGTTTTTCAACTAGTGTGGTAAGTCAATTCATGAACAATCCAACTGAAGAACATCTTGATAATGTGTATCGAATTCTCAGGTATCTAAAAATGATGCATGGTAAGGGGTTTTTTTTTTTTTTTTTTTTTTTCCGAAAGGGAAACAATAAGAACATTGAAATTTTTTCAGATGTTGATTGGGCTGGGTCTATAACAAACTGAAGATCCACCTCTGGTTACTGCACATATGTGTTGGGAAACATTGTTACATGTCGAAGTAAGAAACAGTCCATAGTTGCAATAAGTAGTGCTGAAGCTAAATTCCGGGCAATGACTCTAAGTATATGAGATGGAATGTGGCTGAAAAGGCTGCTAGGGGAGTTAAAAATTCCAATCAATGAGTTAATGAAGATGTTTTGTGACAACTAGGCAGCAATCAGTATTACAAAGAACCCAGTCTATCACAATAGAACCAAGCATGTGGAAATGGATCGCCGTTTCATAAAAGAAAAGATTGAAGAAGGCGTAATAAAGATGATCTACACACATTCGTGTCTTTAGACAGCAGACATACTCACTAAAGCTCTACCAAGAACCGTTATGATACTTTGATCAGAAGGCTGAGAATGATTGAAATCTATGCCCTAGCTTAAGGGGGATTGTGGAATTCTTAGGATCTTTTATTTTTGTTAATTCATTATTTATATTTATGAATATTTAGTTTAGGAATGTTTTGATTTTATTGTTCCCTATTTTGTTGGGATTGTTATTTCCTGTTTTATGTTTGCTAGTATCAAGGGGATTGATTGACAACTTTTTGTCATTTTCATATATATGTTCTTTACTTTATTTCTTTAAATCTCAAGAAATACAATAACCAAATATATATATACAATTGTTTTCTTTTTATAGCAAATTTAAATATACACTTAAATACAAACATACACTATAGAAAAACATTTTAACATATACTTAAAATGCATACATAAACTTAAATTTAATAGAACACAACATCTAAATTTAATAAACTTTAAATTCAAACATAAAATGCAATTAGGTAAAGTGACAAAGAGATTAGAGATTTGTTTTTCCGTTTATAATTTTATATTTTTAAAAATAATTATATAAATATCGGGTCAAACGGGTCGGGTCAGACATAAGAAGTAGACCCATACCCGACCCGATAAAAAAAAGGGTCAAAAAAATTTGACACATACCCGATCATAACCCCATTTTCCAAACCCGCCTCGAACGGATCGAAGCCCCGCCGGTTTAGGGCGGGTCGGGGATTTTTGCCGTCCCTAATGTTGACTGTATTTATATTAGACAGTTTTTCTATTGTCAATTCGTCCTGATATAAAATATATTAGGACGAAGAATATGGACCATTTGATTTACATACTTTGACTTAAAGTGTATGCACTTGTCAAAACTTCTCCATAATCTATGTTCTACATTCTTCGTCCTAATATAAAATATATCAGGACGAACTAACAGTAAAAAAACTGCTATATTATATATTAGATATATACTAGATATTATTATTCATTGAAATTTTTATTATATGATAATCAAATATAAATATTAACTTTTTGTGTCATATATTTTCTTTTTATAGATGTTTTGGTAGTGAAATATTATTTTAATTAAAATTATAATATTTAAAATTCATGAATTATATATATATATATATATATATTAAAACTCATCACTAAAATTTTGTTAACATAATCCTACTAATACCTGAATTAAATTAAATCTGTATTTAATAAGAAATTTTTTTCCAACAAATATTTGTAATAGTTAATTTAATGTCAAAGAGATCATTTTAATAATCAAGACAAATTTGGTAGTGGTTTTAAGAAGTTAAAATCTGTTTATTTCATAATTTTGATATAAAATGATGTTTGGTAAAACTTCCAAAAGTGATTAATTAATAATCTTGCAAGTTTTAATAGTGATTTTGAGAAGTATGTAAAGGGTTATTTTTTGAAAGTAATTATGGAATAATCTATTTCAGTATTTAATGAAGCTTTTAAAATATCATTATTATCCTTATGAAATTAAATTAAAATCATTTATATTGCTTATTTCATCTTAAAATTAAAGATTCTAATTAAATATTGATTTGATTTATAAAATATTTATAAAATATTTTTATTATTTTTATGGAATTTTTTTTCTAATTTAAATATTCTACTTAAATATTGATTTAATATATATAATTAATTAAAAAATAAAATAAGGTTTTAAAATCATATTTATTTTAATCATTGTAACTATAGTAGAACCCCCGTAAATTAATCCCTTATAAATTAATATCCTCTCTAAATTAATAAAAAATCTCGGTCCCGACTCAGGCCAGTGTAAAAAATTAATAAACCTCTCTATTGTAATAATTAATATTTTTTTTTGAAACATAGTGTAAAATTTCGGTCCTGATTGTCGTGTAAATTAATAATTTCATAAAAGTAAAATATATATTACAAATTATTCAAGAACTAAGAAGGTATTTCAATATGATAGTTTGCACTAGGCCACCGTGTTTGATATTTTTGACTTTATCATTCATCTTTTGAATTGTCCTCAATAAGTTATTGTGATCACCTCTTGTTGTAGCCAAAAGATTTCAATTAAATTTAGCATTTGCATAGCTTTACTTGTAGAGATTTTAGGTATCCCATGACTATCATCGTCATCATCATCTATCTTAACCACACCATCATTATTCTGTCTTGTGATATTATTGATCATATCCTCTTCAGTTGGACTGTAACACACTTCTTCAAATTTAGTGGCTGATAGTGCATTGAGGTATTCTTGAGTTGGATGTTATTAAATAACTTTGTAAGTGGTACATGGGTTGTGCAATTGCAAGGAAAAGCAAACCTTTCAATTGCCAAGGGCAGTGCAATTGTGATGATGAATCCTAAAATAAAATAAAATAAATAAAAATAAAAAACTTTCCCCATAGAAGAAAACCGACTAAATAAGAAATCCCGAAAAAGAATCTTCCCTAAATAAGAAATGGACTTTTATACGTTTTCTAAGACAAAATAATACTTTATAAGGTAAAACCCTTCAAATTAATAACCCCTTTAAATTAATACTCAAAGATGGGTCCCAAGAATATTAATTTAGAGGGGTTCAACTATAATTTCAACACTTTTGAAATAAAATTATCAAATATACGTATACTGTTTTTGAGCTATACAGTAGTTTTAAAAGTATAATTAATCAAACATCTGCTGATTAAGTTGACAGCTGATTATTTATTGAGCACAGCTAACAGTGAGTATTATAAAAGTTATAATAATACCAAACTAACCCTTAAGAACATGAAATTCATAATTATTATATAATCTCATATTTAATATTTTATGTTTTTCATTTTAATAATAATAAAAAAAATATAGTTGTGATTCACAAGACAGCCCAAAGGCTGCCTGACCCAAACAAAATAGTATTAAGTCGTGTTGACACACAAAGCATACCGGACTATGTCCATAATTATCGAATTGTGCCATGAACCGACATGACAATACTTCGTGTCATGTCCAGTACGACTCACAACCCTTAAGAGCATCCACATTGGTGATAAAAAGAGACCCACTTTTACAAGACCCATTTTGGGTTTGATAAAATTGTGCCACAATGGTGTCAAATGGGATCCAAAAAAAGGGACCCAAAAGTGGGCTCCACCCAAGTAGACCCAAATGGAGTTCCAAATTTGGAACCCAATTTGGGTCTTGCCCAATGATTGGGGTTGGGTTCCCAACCCTCTTCAATCATTGGGTTGGGCTTTTTTTTTTATATTATATATATAATTTAAATTAAAATATATAATTATTAATTTCAAAAAATATATATATAATGAAAAAATATATATATTTAATATATATATATTTCAATTATTTAAATTTAAATATATTATTATTAATTTCAATAATTATATACATAATGACAAAATATAAATAAATTTAATTAGGGGTGAGTGTTTAATAGATCGGTACACTTTTCGAGTGAACCGTTTAAAAAACCGATAATATCTGGTTTTTGAAAAAGTGATTCGATCCGATAAAATTGAAAAGTGTGAACCGATCAAAAACCTATTGAACCGGTTCAGTTCGGTTTGGTTCGGTTTTTTCAGTTTTGGGCCTAATCAAAATCTCCTCTAATCGATTTTATTAATATATATAATAATATATATAATATTTTAAAGAAGAGTAATAATTGTTTGGAAAAAAGTTTAAAAAGTAATGAAACAGAACCGTTGGAACCGACGAAACCGAAATCGGAAGCGGAACTGACTGTCGAAACCGTCGAAAACCGGACAAGAACTGAAACCAAACAGTCGAAACCGTCAAACCCGAACTATTGGAACCACTAGACTCGAACTGTCGGAACACCAGACCCGAACTGTTGGAACCGCCAAAATCGGACCAGAATCGAGGAACCGGAACCGAACCTTCAAAACCGGAACCAAAACCGAACCTTCAAAACCAGAATCGGAGCCGATTTTGAAGGTTCAGAACAGAAGCCGGATTCGAACCGAAATCGACACCATGTCTAATCGTATACAATATTTTGTTTTAAATATTTATTTTTATTGTTGATGTAATTCGGTTGTGATAATTTTAAATTAATAATTTTTTATTATTTTAAATTAATTATAATTTGTTAAATAATTATTGATAGTGTTGATATTTAAAATATATTATATAATTTCTTTATTAATATATATATATATATAATATTTTAAAGAAGAGTAATGATTGTTTGGAAAAAAGTAAAAAAAGTGGATCCATTTCTCTTTTTTTAATTTAGCCTCATTGTGGGGAAAATGGATCCAAATAAATAGGACTCAAATGGTAAGACCCATTATTTGAAAACAAGACCCATATTTGATGATGTGGCAAAAATGGGTCTTGTGTTTGGGTCTCTACCATTGTGGATCGGACCGACCCCGCCCAACCCATTTAAAAGCAAAACTAATCATGTGTAGAGGAGCTATATGACATTTGTATTTTCATTTTACAATAGTGATATTCTCCAATTAAATTCAGT
>CATOZR010000142.1:0-36000 GCA_954870605.1 Acer campestre
AAAATAATTTATTAAACCTACTCACAAAGTTTGAGGCAAGAATAAGCTTTTTAGTTTTTCCAAAGTCACGGCTTTCTAGCTCTGTCGGTTAGGATGATTGCATAGAAAACGGAAATTTCGTTAATATCGTTGTAAAATTACGATTTAACCCAAATTTTTTGCAAGAACTCCTCAAAATAATTTATTAAACCTACTCACAAAGTTTGAGGCAAGAATAAGCTCTTTAGCTTTTCCAAAGTCACGGATTTCTAGCTCTTTCGGTTAGGATGATTCCATAGAAAATGGAAAGTTCGTTAATATCGTTGTAAAATTGTGATTTAACCCAAATTTTTTGCAAGAACTCCTAAAAATAATTTATTAAACCAACTCACAAAGTTTGAGGCAAGAATAAGCGCTTTAGCTTTTCCAAAGTCACGGATTTCTAGCTCTGTCGGTTAGGATGATTGCATAGAAAACGGAAAGTTCGTTAATATCGTTGTTAAATTGCAATTTAACCCAAATTTTTTGCTAGAACTCCTAAAAATAATTTATTAAACCTACTCACAAAGTTTGAGGCAAGAATAAGCTCTTTAGTTTTTCCAAAGTCACGGATTTCTAGCTCTGTCGGTTAGGATGACTGCATAGAAAACGGAAAGTTCGTTAATATCGTTGTAAAATTGCGATTTAACCCAAATTTTTTGCAAGAACTCCTAAAAATAATTTATTAAACCAACTCACAAAGTTTGAGGCAAGAATAAGCACTTTAGCTTTTCCAAAGTCACGGATTTCTAGCTCTGTCGGTTAGGATGATTGCATAGAAAACGGAAAGTTCGTTAATATCGTTGTAAAATTGCAATTTAACCCAAATTTTTTTCTAGAACTCCTAAAAATAATTTATTAAACCTACTCAAAAAGTTTGAGGCAAGAATAAGCTCTTTAGTTTTTCCAAAGTCACGGATTTCTAGCTCTGTCGGTTAGGATGACTGCATAGAAAACGGAAAGTTCGTTAATATCGTTGTAAAATTACGATTTATCCCAAATTTTTGGCAAGAACTCCTCAAAATAATTTATTAAACCTACTCACAAAGTTTGAGGCAAGAATAAGAACTTTAGCTTTTCCAAAGTCACGGATTTCTAGCTCTGTCGGTTAGGATGATTGCATAGAAAACGGAAAGTTCGTTAATATCGTTGTAAAATTGCAATTTAACCCAAATTTTTTTCTAGAACTCCTAAAAATAATTTATTAAACCTACTCAAAAAGTTTGAGGCAAGAATAAGCTCTTTAGTTTTTCCAAAGTCACGGATTTCTAGCTCTGTCGGTTAGGATGACTGCATAGAAAACGGAAAGTTCGTTAATATCTTTGTAAAATTACGATTTAACCCAAATTTTTTGCAAGAACTCCTCAAAATAATTTATTAAACCTACTCACAAAGTTTGAGGCAAGAATAAGCTCTTTAGCTTTTCCAAAGTCACGGATTTCTAGCTCTGTCGGTTAGGATGATTCCATAGAAAATGGAAAGTTCGTTAATATCGTATTAAAATTGTGATTTAACCCAAATTTTTTGCAAGAACTCCTAAAAATAATTTATTAAACCAACTCACAAAGTTTGAGGCAAGAATAAGCGCTTTAGCTTTTCCAAAGTCACGGATTTCTAGCTCTGTCGGTTAGGATGATTGCGTGGAAAACGGAAAGTTCGTTAATATCGTTGTTAAATTGCAATTTAACCCAAATTTTTTGCTAGAACTCCTAAAAATAATTTATTAAACCTACTCACAAAGTTTGAGGCAAGAATAAGCTTTTTAGTTTTTCCAAAGTCACGGATTTCTAGCTCTGTCGGTTAGGATGATTGCATAGAAAACGGAAATTTCGTTAATATCGTTGTAAAATTACGATTTAACCCAAATTTTTTGCAAGAACTCCTCAAAATAATTTATTAAACCTACTCACAAAGTTTGAGGCAAGAATAAGCTCTTTAGCTTTTCCAAAGTCACGGATTTCTAGCTCTTTCGGTTAGGATGATTCCATAGAAAATGGAAAGTTCGTTAATATCGTTGTAAAATTGTGATTTAACCCAAATTTTTTGCAAGAACTCCTAAAAATAATTTATTAAACCAACTCACAAAGTTTGAGGCAAGAATAAGCACTTTAGCTTTTCCAAAGTCACGGATTTCTAGCTCTGTCGGTTAGGATGATTGCATAGAAAACGGAAAGTTCGTTAATATCGTTGTTAAATTGCAATTTAACCCAAATTTTTTGCTAGAACTCCTAAAAATAATTTATTAAACCTACTCACAAAGTTTGAGGCAAGAATAAGCTCTTTAGTTTTTCCAAAGTCACGGATTTCTAGCTCTGTCGGTTAGGATGACTGCATAGAAAACGGAAAGTTCGTTAACATCGTTGTAAAATTGCGATTTAACCCAAATTTTTTGCTAGAACTCCTAAAAATAATTTATTAAACCAACTCACAAAGTTTGAGGCAAGAATAAGCGCTTTAGCTTTTCCAAAGTCACGGATTTCTAGCTCTGTCGGTTAGGATGATTGCGTGGAAATCGGAAAGTTCGTTAATATCGTTGTTAAATTGCAATTTAACCCAAATTTTTTGCTAGAACTCCTAAAAATAATTTATTAAACCTACTCACAAAGTTTGAGGCAAGAATAAGCTTTTTAGTTTTTCCAAAGTCACGGATTTCTAGCTCTTTCGGTTAGGATGATTGCATAGAAAATGGAAAGTTCGTTAATATCGTTGTAAAATTGCGATTTAACCCAAATTTTTTGCAAGAACTCCTAAAAATAATTTATTAAACCAACTCACAAAGTTTGAGGCAAGAATAAGCACTTTAGCTTTTCCAAAGTCACGGATTTCTAGCTCTGTCGGTTAGGATGATTGCGTGGAAAACGGAAAGTTCGTTAATATCGTTGTTAAATTGCAATTTAACCCAAATTTTTTGCTAGAACTCCTAAAAATAATTTATTAAACCAACTCACAAAGTTTGAGGCAAGAATAAGCGCTTTAGCTTTTCCAAAGTCACGGATTTCTAGCTCTGTCGGTTAGGATGATTGCATAGAAAACGGAAAGTTCGTTAATATCGTTGTTAAATTGCAATTTAACCCAAATTTTTTGCTAGAACTCCTAAAAATAATTTATTAAACCTACTCACAAAGTTTGAGGCAAGAATAAGCTCTTTAGTTTTTCCAAAGTCACGGATTTCTAGCTCTGTCGGTTAGGATGACTGCATAGAAAACGGAAAGTTCGTTAACATCGTTGTAAAATTGCGATTTAACCCAAATTTTTTGCTAGAACTCCTAAAAATAATTTATTAAACCAACTCACAAAGTTTGAGGCAAGAATAAGCGCTTTAGCTTTTCCAAAGTCACGGATTTCTAGCTCTGTCGGTTAGGATGATTGCGTGGAAAACGGAAAGTTCGTTAATATCGTTGTTAAATTGCAATTTAACCCAAATTTTTTGCTAGAACTCCTAAAAATAATTTATTAAACCTACTCACAAAGTTTGAGGCAAGAATAAGCTTTTTAGTTTTTCCAAAGTCACGGATTTCTAGCTCTGTCGGTTAGGATGATTGCATAGAAAACGGAAATTTCGTTAATATCGTTGTAAAATTACGATTTAACCCAAATTTTTTGCAAGAACTCCTCAAAATAATTTATTAAACCTACTCACAAAGTTTGAGGCAAGAATAAGCTCTTTAGCTTTTCCAAAGTCACGGATTTCTAGCTCTTTCGGTTAGGATGATTCCATAGAAAATGGAAAGTTCGTTAATATCGTTGTAAAATTGTGATTTAACCCAAATTTTTTGCAAGAACTCCTAAAAATAATTTATTAAACCAACTCACAAAGTTTGAGGCAAGAATAAGCGCTTTAGCTTTTCCAAAGTCACGGATTTCTAGCTCTGTCGGTTAGGATGATTGCATAGAAAACGGAAAGTTCGTTAATATCGTTGTTAAATTGCAATTTAACCCAAATTTTTTGCTAGAACTCCTAAAAATAATTTATTAAACCTACTCACAAAGTTTGAGGCAAGAATAAGCTCTTTAGTTTTTCCAAAGTCACGGATTTCTAGCTCTGTCGGTTAGGATGACTGCATAGAAAACGGAAAGTTCGTTAACATCGTTGTAAAATTGCGATTTAACCCAAATTTTTTGCTAGAACTCCTAAAAATAATTTATTAAACCTACTCACAAAGTTTGAGGCAAGAATAAGCTCTTTAGTTTTTCCAAAGTCACGGATTTCTAGCTCTTTCGGTTAGGATGATTGCATAGAAAATGGAAAGTTCGTTAATATCGTTGTAAAATTGCGATTTAACCCAAATTTTTTGCAAGAACTCCTAAAAATAATTTATTAAACCAACTCACAAAGTTTGAGGCAAGAATAAGCACTTTAGCTTTTCCAAAGTCACGGATTTCTAGCTCTGTCGGTTAGGATGATTGCATAGAAAACGGAAAGTTCGTTAATATCGTTGTAAAATTGCAATTTAACCCAAATTTTTTTCTAGAACTCCTAAAAATAATTTATTAAACCTACTCAAAAAGTTTGAGGCAAGAATAAGCTCTTTAGTTTTTCCAAAGTCACGGATTTCTAGCTCTGTCGGTTAGGATGACTGCATAGAAAACGGAAAGTTCGTTAATATCGTTGTAAAATTACGATTTAACCCAAATTTTTTGCAAGAACTCCTCAAAATAATTTATTAAACCTACTCACAAAGTTTGAGGCAAGAATAAGCTCTTTAGCTTTTCCAAAGTCACGGATTTCTAGCTCTTTCGGTTAGGATGATTCCATAGAAAATGGAAAGTTCGTTAATATCGTATTAAAATTGTGATTTAACCCAAATTTTTTGCAAGAACTCCTAAAAATAATTTATTAAACCAACTCACAAAGTTTGAGGCAAGAATAAGCGCTTTAGCTTTTCCAAAGTCACGGATTTCTAGCTCTGTCGGTTAGGATGATTGCGTGGAAAACGGAAAGTTCGTTAATATCGTTGTTAAATTGCAATTTAACCCAAATTTTTTGCTAGAACTCCTAAAAATAATTTATTAAACCTACTCACAAAGTTTGAGGCAAGAATAAGCTTTTTAGTTTTTCCAAAGTCACGGATTTCTAGCTCTGTCGGTTAGGATGATTGCATAGAAAACGGAAATTTCGTTAATATCGTTGTAAAATTACGATTTAACCCAAATTTTTTGCAAGAACTCCTCAAAATAATTTATTAAACCTACTCACAAAGTTTGAGGCAAGAATAAGCTCTTTAGCTTTTCCAAAGTCACGGATTTCTAGCTCTTTCGGTTAGGATGATTCCATAGAAAATGGAAAGTTCGTTAATATCGTATTAAAATTGTGATTTAACCCAAATTTTTTGCAAGAACTCCTAAAAATAATTTATTAAACCAACTCACAAAGTTTGAGGCAAGAATAAGCGCTTTAGCTTTTCCAAAGTCACGGATTTCTAGCTCTGTCGGTTAGGATGATTGCGTGGAAAACGGAAAGTTCGTTAATATCGTTGTTAAATTGCAATTTAACCCAAATTTTTTGCTAGAACTCCTAAAAATAATTTATTAAACCTACTCACAAAGTTTGAGGCAAGAATAAGCTTTTTAGTTTTTCCAAAGTCACGGATTTCTAGCTCTGTCGGTTAGGATGATTGCATAGAAAACGGAAATTTCGTTAATATCGTTGTAAAATTACGATTTAACCCAAATTTTTTGCAAGAACTCCTCAAAATAATTTATTAAACCTACTCACAAAGTTTGAGGCAAGAATAAGCTCTTTAGCTTTTCCAAAGTCACGGATTTCTAGCTCTTTCGGTTAGGATGATTCCATAGAAAAAGGAAAGTTCGTTAATATCGTTGTAAAATTGTGATTTAACCCAAATTTTTTGCAAGAACTCCTAAAAATAATTTATTAAACCAACTCACAAAGTTTGAGGCAAGAATAAGCGCTTTAGCTTTTCCAAAGTCACGGATTTCTAGCTCTGTCGGTTAGGATGATTGCATAGAAAACGGAAAGTTCGTTAATATCGTTGTTAAATTGCAATTTAACCCAAATTTTTTGCTAGAACTCCTAAAAATAATTTATTAAACCTACTCACAAAGTTTGAGGCAAGAATAAGCTCTTTAGTTTTTCCAAAGTCACGGATTTCTAGCTCTGTCGGTTAGGATGACTGCATAGAAAACGGAAAGTTCGTTAACATCGTTGTAAAATTGCGATTTAACCCAAATTTTTTGCTAGAACTCCTAAAAATAATTTATTAAACCAACTCACAAAGTTTGAGGCAAGAATAAGCGCTTTAGCTTTTCCAAAGTCACGGATTTCTAGCTCTGTCGGTTAGGATGATTGCGTGGAAAACGGAAAGTTCGTTAATATCGTTGTTAAATTGCAATTTAACCCAAATTTTTTGCTAGAACTCCTAAAAATAATTTATTAAACCTACTCACAAAGTTTGAGGCAAGAATAAGCTTTTTAGTTTTTCCAAAGTCACGGATTTCTAGCTCTGTCGGTTAGGATGATTGCATAGAAAACGGAAATTTCGTTAATATCGTTGTAAAATTACGATTTAACCCAAATTTTTTGCAAGAACTCCTCAAAATAATTTATTAAACCTACTCACAAAGTTTGAGGCAAGAATAAGCTCTTTAGCTTTTCCAAAGTCACGGATTTCTAGCTCTTTCGGTTAGGATGATTCCATAGAAAATGGAAAGTTCGTTAATATCGTTGTAAAATTGTGATTTAACCCAAATTTTTTGCAAGAACTCCTAAAAATAATTTATTAAACCAACTCACAAAGTTTGAGGCAAGAATAAGCGCTTTAGCTTTTCCAAAGTCACGGATTTCTAGCTCTGTCGGTTAGGATGATTGCATAGAAAACGGAAAGTTCGTTAATATCGTTGTTAAATTGCAATTTAACCCAAATTTTTTGCTAGAACTCCTAAAAATAATTTATTAAACCTACTCACAAAGTTTGAGGCAAGAATAAGCTCTTTAGTTTTTCCAAAGTCACGGATTTCTAGCTCTGTCGGTTAGGATGACTGCATAGAAAACGGAAAGTTCGTTAACATCGTTGTAAAATTGCGATTTAACCCAAATTTTTTGCTAGAACTCCTAAAAATAATTTATTAAACCTACTCACAAAGTTTGAGGCAAGAATAAGCTCTTTAGTTTTTCCAAAGTCACGGATTTCTAGCTCTTTCGGTTAGGATGATTGCATAGAAAATGGAAAGTTCGTTAATATCGTTGTAAAATTGCGATTTAACCCAAATTTTTTGCAAGAACTCCTAAAAATAATTTATTAAACCAACTCACAAAGTTTGAGGCAAGAATAAGCACTTTAGCTTTTCCAAAGTCACGGATTTCTAGCTCTGTCGGTTAGGATGATTGCATAGAAAACGGAAAGTTCGTTAATATCGTTGTAAAATTGCAATTTAACCCAAATTTTTTTCTAGAACTCCTAAAAATAATTTATTAAACCTACTCAAAAAGTTTGAGGCAAGAATAAGCTCTTTAGTTTTTCCAAAGTCACGGATTTCTAGCTCTGTCGGTTAGGATGACTGCATAGAAAACGGAAAGTTCGTTAATATCGTTGTAAAATTACGATTTAACCCAAATTTTTTGCAAGAACTCCTCAAAATAATTTATTAAACCTACTCACAAAGTTTGAGGCAAGAATAAGCTCTTTAGCTTTTCCAAAGTCACGGATTTCTAGCTCTTTCGGTTAGGATGATTCCATAGAAAATGGAAAGTTCGTTAATATCGTATTAAAATTGTGATTTAACCCAAATTTTTTGCAAGAACTCCTAAAAATAATTTATTAAACCAACTCACAAAGTTTGAGGCAAGAATAAGCGCTTTAGCTTTTCCAAAGTCACGGATTTCTAGCTCTGTCGGTTAGGATGATTGCGTGGAAAACGGAAAGTTCGTTAATATCGTTGTTAAATTGCAATTTAACCCAAATTTTTTGCTAGAACTCCTAAAAATAATTTATTAAACCTACTCACAAAGTTTGAGGCAAGAATAAGCTTTTTAGTTTTTCCAAAGTCACGGATTTCTAGCTCTGTCGGTTAGGATGATTGCATAGAAAACGGAAATTTCGTTAATATCGTTGTAAAATTACGATTTAACCCAAATTTTTTGCAAGAACTCCTCAAAATAATTTATTAAACCTACTCACAAAGTTTGAGGCAAGAATAAGCTCTTTAGCTTTTCCAAAGTCACGGATTTCTAGCTCTTTCGGTTAGGATGATTCCATAGAAAATGGAAAGTTCGTTAATATCGTTGTAAAATTGTGATTTAACCCAAATTTTTTGCAAGAACTCCTAAAAATAATTTATTAAACCAACTCACAAAGTTTGAGGCAAGAATAAGCGCTTTAGCTTTTCCAAAGTCACGGATTTCTAGCTCTGTCGGTTAGGATGATTGCATAGAAAACGGAAAGTTCGTTAATATCGTTGTTAAATTGCAATTTAACCCAAATTTTTTGCTAGAACTCCTAAAAATAATTTATTAAACCAACTCACAAAGTTTGAGGCAAGAATAAGCACTTTAGCTTTTCCAAAGTCACGGATTTCTAGCTCTGTCGGTTAGGATGATTGCATAGAAAACGGAAAGTTCGTTAATATCGTTGTAAAATTGCAATTTAACCCAAATTTTTTTCTAGAACTCCTAAAAATAATTTATTAAACCTACTCAAAAAGTTTGAGGCAAGAATAAGCTCTTTAGTTTTTCCAAAGTCACGGATTTCTAGCTCTGTCGGTTAGGATGACTGCATAGAAAACGGAAAGTTCGTTAATATCGTTGTAAAATTACGATTTAACCCAAATTTTTTGCAAGAACTCCTCAAAATAATTTATTAAACCTACTCACAAAGTTTGAGGCAAGAATAAGCTCTTTAGCTTTTCCAAAGTCACGGATTTCTAGCTCTTTCGGTTAGGATGATTCCATAGAAAATGGAAAGTTCGTTAATATCGTATTAAAATTGTGATTTAACCCAAATTTTTTGCAAGAACTCCTAAAAATAATTTATTAAACCAACTCACAAAGTTTGAGGCAAGAATAAGCGCTTTAGCTTTTCCAAAGTCACGGATTTCTAGCTCTGTCGGTTAGGATGATTGCGTGGAAAACGGAAAGTTCGTTAATATCGTTGTTAAATTGCAATTTAACCCAAATTTTTTGCTAGAACTCCTAAAAATAATTTATTAAACCTACTCACAAAGTTTGAGGCAAGAATAAGCTTTTTAGTTTTTCCAAAGTCACGGATTTCTAGCTCTGTCGGTTAGGATGATTGCATAGAAAACGGAAATTTCGTTAATATCGTTGTAAAATTACGATTTAACCCAAATTTTTTGCAAGAACTCCTCAAAATAATTTATTAAACCTACTCACAAAGTTTGAGGCAAGAATAAGCTCTTTAGCTTTTCCAAAGTCACGGATTTCTAGCTCTTTCGGTTAGGATGATTCCATAGAAAAAGGAAAGTTCGTTAATATCGTTGTAAAATTGTGATTTAACCCAAATTTTTTGCAAGAACTCCTAAAAATAATTTATTAAACCAACTCACAAAGTTTGAGGCAAGAATAAGCGCTTTAGCTTTTCCAAAGTCACGGATTTCTAGCTCTGTCGGTTAGGATGATTGCATAGAAAACGGAAAGTTCGTTAATATCGTTGTTAAATTGCAATTTAACCCAAATTTTTTGCTAGAACTCCTAAAAATAATTTATTAAACCTACTCACAAAGTTTGAGGCAAGAATAAGCTCTTTAGTTTTTCCAAAGTCACGGATTTCTAGCTCTGTCGGTTAGGATGACTGCATAGAAAACGGAAAGTTCGTTAACATCGTTGTAAAATTGCGATTTAACCCAAATTTTTTGCTAGAACTCCTAAAAATAATTTATTAAACCAACTCACAAAGTTTGAGGCAAGAATAAGCGCTTTAGCTTTTCCAAAGTCACGGATTTCTAGCTCTGTCGGTTAGGATGATTGCGTGGAAAACGGAAAGTTCGTTAATATCGTTGTTAAATTGCAATTTAACCCAAATTTTTTGCTAGAACTCCTAAAAATAATTTATTAAACCTACTCACAAAGTTTGAGGCAAGAATAAGCTTTTTAGTTTTTCCAAAGTCACGGATTTCTAGCTCTGTCGGTTAGGATGATTGCATAGAAAACGGAAATTTCGTTAATATCGTTGTAAAATTACGATTTAACCCAAATTTTTTGCAAGAACTCCTCAAAATAATTTATTAAACCTACTCACAAAGTTTGAGGCAAGAATAAGCTCTTTAGCTTTTCCAAAGTCACGGATTTCTAGCTCTTTCGGTTAGGATGATTCCATAGAAAATGGAAAGTTCGTTAATATCGTTGTAAAATTGTGATTTAACCCAAATTTTTTGCAAGAACTCCTAAAAATAATTTATTAAACCAACTCACAAAGTTTGAGGCAAGAATAAGCGCTTTAGCTTTTCCAAAGTCACGGATTTCTAGCTCTGTCGGTTAGGATGATTGCATAGAAAACGGAAAGTTCGTTAATATCGTTGTTAAATTGCAATTTAACCCAAATTTTTTGCTAGAACTCCTAAAAATAATTTATTAAACCTACTCACAAAGTTTGAGGCAAGAATAAGCTCTTTAGTTTTTCCAAAGTCACGGATTTCTAGCTCTGTCGGTTAGGATGACTGCATAGAAAACGGAAAGTTCGTTAACATCGTTGTAAAATTGCGATTTAACCCAAATTTTTTGCTAGAACTCCTAAAAATAATTTATTAAACCTACTCACAAAGTTTGAGGCAAGAATAAGCTCTTTAGTTTTTCCAAAGTCACGGATTTCTAGCTCTTTCGGTTAGGATGATTGCATAGAAAATGGAAAGTTCGTTAATATCGTTGTAAAATTGCGATTTAACCCAAATTTTTTGCAAGAACTCCTAAAAATAATTTATTAAACCAACTCACAAAGTTTGAGGCAAGAATAAGCACTTTAGCTTTTCCAAAGTCACGGATTTCTAGCTCTGTCGGTTAGGATGATTGCATAGAAAACGGAAAGTTCGTTAATATCGTTGTAAAATTGCAATTTAACCCAAATTTTTTTCTAGAACTCCTAAAAATAATTTATTAAACCTACTCAAAAAGTTTGAGGCAAGAATAAGCTCTTTAGTTTTTCCAAAGTCACGGATTTCTAGCTCTGTCGGTTAGGATGACTGCATAGAAAACGGAAAGTTCGTTAATATCGTTGTAAAATTACGATTTAACCCAAATTTTTTGCAAGAACTCCTCAAAATAATTTATTAAACCTACTCACAAAGTTTGAGGCAAGAATAAGCTCTTTAGCTTTTCCAAAGTCACGGATTTCTAGCTCTTTCGGTTAGGATGATTCCATAGAAAATGGAAAGTTCGTTAATATCGTATTAAAATTGTGATTTAACCCAAATTTTTTGCAAGAACTCCTAAAAATAATTTATTAAACCAACTCACAAAGTTTGAGGCAAGAATAAGCGCTTTAGCTTTTCCAAAGTCACGGATTTCTAGCTCTGTCGGTTAGGATGATTGCGTGGAAAACGGAAAGTTCGTTAATATCGTTGTTAAATTGCAATTTAACCCAAATTTTTTGCTAGAACTCCTAAAAATAATTTATTAAACCTACTCACAAAGTTTGAGGCAAGAATAAGCTTTTTAGTTTTTCCAAAGTCACGGATTTCTAGCTCTGTCGGTTAGGATGATTGCATAGAAAACGGAAATTTCGTTAATATCGTTGTAAAATTACGATTTAACCCAAATTTTTTGCAAGAACTCCTCAAAATAATTTATTAAACCTACTCACAAAGTTTGAGGCAAGAATAAGCTCTTTAGCTTTTCCAAAGTCACGGATTTCTAGCTCTTTCGGTTAGGATGATTCCATAGAAAATGGAAAGTTCGTTAATATCGTTGTAAAATTGTGATTTAACCCAAATTTTTTGCAAGAACTCCTAAAAATAATTTATTAAACCAACTCACAAAGTTTGAGGCAAGAATAAGCGCTTTAGCTTTTCCAAAGTCACGGATTTCTAGCTCTGTCGGTTAGGATGATTGCATAGAAAACGGAAAGTTCGTTAATATCGTTGTTAAATTGCAATTTAACCCAAATTTTTTGCTAGAACTCCTAAAAATAATTTATTAAACCTACTCACAAAGTTTGAGGCAAGAATAAGCTCTTTAGTTTTTCCAAAGTCACGGATTTCTAGCTCTGTCGGTTAGGATGACTGCATAGAAAACGGAAAGTTCGTTAACATCGTTGTAAAATTGCGATTTAACCCAAATTTTTTGCTAGAACTCCTAAAAATAATTTATTAAACCTACTCACAAAGTTTGAGGCAAGAATAAGCTCTTTAGTTTTTCCAAAGTCACGGATTTCTAGCTCTTTCGGTTAGGATGATTGCATAGAAAATGGAAAGTTCGTTAATATCGTTGTAAAATTGCGATTTAACCCAAATTTTTTGCAAGAACTCCTAAAAATAATTTATTAAACCAACTCACAAAGTTTGAGGCAAGAATAAGCACTTTAGCTTTTCCAAAGTCACGGATTTCTAGCTCTGTCGGTTAGGATGATTGCATAGAAAACGGAAAGTTCGTTAATATCGTTGTAAAATTGCAATTTAACCCAAATTTTTTTCTAGAACTCCTAAAAATAATTTATTAAACCTACTCAAAAAGTTTGAGGCAAGAATAAGCTCTTTAGTTTTTCCAAAGTCACGGATTTCTAGCTCTGTCGGTTAGGATGACTGCATAGAAAACGGAAAGTTCGTTAATATCGTTGTAAAATTACGATTTAACCCAAATTTTTTGCAAGAACTCCTCAAAATAATTTATTAAACCTACTCACAAAGTTTGAGGCAAGAATAAGCTCTTTAGCTTTTCCAAAGTCACGGATTTCTAGCTCTTTCGGTTAGGATGATTCCATAGAAAATGGAAAGTTCGTTAATATCGTATTAAAATTGTGATTTAACCCAAATTTTTTGCAAGAACTCCTAAAAATAATTTATTAAACCAACTCACAAAGTTTGAGGCAAGAATAAGCGCTTTAGCTTTTCCAAAGTCACGGATTTCTAGCTCTGTCGGTTAGGATGATTGCGTGGAAAACGGAAAGTTCGTTAATATCGTTGTTAAATTGCAATTTAACCCAAATTTTTTGCTAGAACTCCTAAAAATAATTTATTAAACCTACTCACAAAGTTTGAGGCAAGAATAAGCTTTTTAGTTTTTCCAAAGTCACGGATTTCTAGCTCTGTCGGTTAGGATGATTGCATAGAAAACGGAAATTTCGTTAATATCGTTGTAAAATTACGATTTAACCCAAATTTTTTGCAAGAACTCCTCAAAATAATTTATTAAACCTACTCACAAAGTTTGAGGCAAGAATAAGCTCTTTAGCTTTTCCAAAGTCACGGATTTCTAGCTCTTTCGGTTAGGATGATTCCATAGAAAATGGAAAGTTCGTTAATATCGTTGTAAAATTGTGATTTAACCCAAATTTTTTGCAAGAACTCCTAAAAATAATTTATTAAACCAACTCACAAAGTTTGAGGCAAGAATAAGCACTTTAGCTTTTCCAAAGTCACGGATTTCTAGCTCTGTCGGTTAGGATGATTGCATAGAAAACGGAAAGTTCGTTAATATCGTTGTAAAATTGCAATTTAACCCAAATTTTTTTCTAGAACTCCTAAAAATAATTTATTAAACCTACTCAAAAAGTTTGAGGCAAGAATAAGCTCTTTAGTTTTTCCAAAGTCACGGATTTCTAGCTCTGTCGGTTAGGATGACTGCATAGAAAACGGAAAGTTCGTTAATATCGTTATAAAATTACGATTTAACCCGAATTTTTTGCAAGAACTCCTCAAAATAATTTATTAAACCTACTCACAAAGTTTGAGGCAAGAATAAGCTCTTTAGCTTTTCCAAAGTCACGGATTTCTAGCTCTTTCGGTTAGGATGATTCCATAGAAAAAGGAAAGTTCGTTAATATCGTTGTAAAATTGTGATTTAACCCAAATTTTTTGCAAGAACTCCTAAAAATAATTTATTAAACCAACTCACAAAGTTTGAGGCAAGAATAAGCGCTTTAGCTTTTCCAAAGTCACGGATTTCTAGCTCTGTCGGTTAGGATGATTGCATAGAAAACGGAAAGTTCGTTAATATCGTTGTTAAATTGCAATTTAACCCAAATTTTTTGCTAGAACTCCTAAAAATAATTTATTAAACCTACTCACAAAGTTTGAGGCAAGAATAAGCTCTTTAGTTTTTCCAAAGTCACGGATTTCTAGCTCTGTCGGTTAGGATGACTGCATAGAAAACGGAAAGTTCGTTAACATCGTTGTAAAATTGCGATTTAACCCAAATTTTTTGCTAGAACTCCTAAAAATAATTTATTAAACCTACTCACAAAGTTTGAGGCAAGAATAAGCTCTTTAGTTTTTCCAAAGTCACGGATTTCTAGCTCTTTCGGTTAGGATGATTGCATAGAAAATGGAAAGTTCGTTAATATCGTTGTAAAATTGCGATTTAACCCAAATTTTTTGCAAGAACTCCTAAAAATAATTTATTAAACCAACTCACAAAGTTTGAGGCAAGAATAAGCACTTTAGCTTTTCCAAAGTCACGGATTTCTAGCTCTGTCGGTTAGGATGATTGCATAGAAAACGGAAAGTTCGTTAATATCGTTGTAAAATTGCAATTTAACCCAAATTTTTTTCTAGAACTCCTAAAAATAATTTATTAAACCTACTCAAAAAGTTTGAGGCAAGAATAAGCTCTTTAGTTTTTCCAAAGTCACGGATTTCTAGCTCTGTCGGTTAGGATGACTGCATAGAAAACGGAAAGTTCGTTAATATCGTTGTAAAATTACGATTTAACCCAAATTTTTTGCAAGAACTCCTCAAAATAATTTATTAAACCTACTCACAAAGTTTGAGGCAAGAATAAGCTCTTTAGCTTTTCCAAAGTCACGGATTTCTAGCTCTTTCGGTTAGGATGATTCCATAGAAAATGGAAAGTTCGTTAATATCGTATTAAAATTGTGATTTAACCCAAATTTTTTGCAAGAACTCCTAAAAATAATTTATTAAACCAACTCACAAAGTTTGAGGCAAGAATAAGCGCTTTAGCTTTTCCAAAGTCACGGATTTCTAGCTCTGTCGGTTAGGATGATTGCGTGGAAAACGGAAAGTTCGTTAATATCGTTGTTAAATTGCAATTTAACCCAAATTTTTTGCTAGAACTCCTAAAAATAATTTATTAAACCTACTCACAAAGTTTGAGGCAAGAATAAGCTTTTTAGTTTTTCCAAAGTCACGGATTTCTAGCTCTGTCGGTTAGGATGATTGCATAGAAAACGGAAATTTCGTTAATATCGTTGTAAAATTACGATTTAACCCAAATTTTTTGCAAGAACTCCTCAAAATAATTTATTAAACCTACTCACAAAGTTTGAGGCAAGAATAAGCTCTTTAGCTTTTCCAAAGTCACGGATTTCTAGCTCTTTCGGTTAGGATGATTCCATAGAAAATGGAAAGTTCGTTAATATCGTTGTAAAATTGTGATTTAACCCAAATTTTTTGCAAGAACTCCTAAAAATAATTTATTAAACCAACTCACAAAGTTTGAGGCAAGAATAAGCACTTTAGCTTTTCCAAAGTCACGGATTTCTAGCTCTGTCGGTTAGGATGATTGCATAGAAAACGGAAAGTTCGTTAATATCGTTGTAAAATTGCAATTTAACCCAAATTTTTTTCTAGAACTCCTAAAAATAATTTATTAAACCTACTCAAAAAGTTTGAGGCAAGAATAAGCTCTTTAGTTTTTCCAAAGTCACGGATTTCTAGCTCTGTCGGTTAGGATGACTGCATAGAAAACGGAAAGTTCGTTAATATCGTTATAAAATTACGATTTAACCCGAATTTTTTGCAAGAACTCCTCAAAATAATTTATTAAACCTACTCACAAAGTTTGAGGCAAGAATAAGCTCTTTAGCTTTTCCAAAGTCACGGATTTCTAGCTCTTTCGGTTAGGATGATTCCATAGAAAAAGGAAAGTTCGTTAATATCGTTGTAAAATTGTGATTTAACCCAAATTTTTTGCAAGAACTCCTAAAAATAATTTATTAAACCAACTCACAAAGTTTGAGGCAAGAATAAGCGCTTTAGCTTTTCCAAAGTCACGGATTTCTAGCTCTGTCGGTTAGGATGATTGCATAGAAAACGGAAAGTTCGTTAATATCGTTGTTAAATTGCAATTTAACCCAAATTTTTTGCTAGAACTCCTAAAAATAATTTATTAAACCTACTCACAAAGTTTGAGGCAAGAATAAGCTCTTTAGTTTTTCCAAAGTCACGGATTTCTAGCTCTGTCGGTTAGGATGACTGCATAGAAAACGGAAAGTTCGTTAACATCGTTGTAAAATTGCGATTTAACCCAAATTTTTTGCTAGAACTCCTAAAAATAATTTATTAAACCAACTCACAAAGTTTGAGGCAAGAATAAGCGCTTTAGCTTTTCCAAAGTCACGGATTTCTAGCTCTGTCGGTTAGGATGATTGCGTGGAAAACGGAAAGTTCGTTAATATCGTTGTTAAATTGCAATTTAACCCAAATTTTTTGCTAGAACTCCTAAAAATAATTTATTAAACCTACTCACAAAGTTTGAGGCAAGAATAAGCTCTTTAGTTTTTCCAAAGTCACGGATTTCTAGCTCTTTCGGTTAGGATGATTGCATAGAAAATGGAAAGTTCGTTAATATCGTTGTAAAATTGCGATTTAACCCAAATTTTTTGCAAGAACTCCTAAAAATAATTTATTAAACCAACTCACAAAGTTTGAGGCAAGAATAAGCACTTTAGCTTTTCCAAAGTCACGGATTTCTAGCTCTGTCGGTTAGGATGATTGCATAGAAAACGGAAAGTTCGTTAATATCGTTGTAAAATTGCAATTTAACCCAAATTTTTTTCTAGAACTCCTAAAAATAATTTATTAAACCTACTCAAAAAGTTTGAGGCAAGAATAAGCTCTTTAGTTTTTCCAAAGTCACGGATTTCTAGCTCTGTCGGTTAGGATGACTGCATAGAAAACGGAAAGTTCGTTAATATCGTTGTAAAATTACGATTTAACCCAAATTTTTTGCAAGAACTCCTCAAAATAATTTATTAAACCTACTCACAAAGTTTGAGGCAAGAATAAGCTCTTTAGCTTTTCCAAAGTCACGGATTTCTAGCTCTTTCGGTTAGGATGATTCCATAGAAAATGGAAAGTTCGTTAATATCGTATTAAAATTGTGATTTAACCCAAATTTTTTGCAAGAACTCCTAAAAATAATTTATTAAACCAACTCACAAAGTTTGAGGCAAGAATAAGCGCTTTAGCTTTTCCAAAGTCACGGATTTCTAGCTCTGTCGGTTAGGATGATTGCGTGGAAAACGGAAAGTTCGTTAATATCGTTGTTAAATTGCAATTTAACCCAAATTTTTTGCTAGAACTCCTAAAAATAATTTATTAAACCTACTCACAAAGTTTGAGGCAAGAATAAGCTTTTTAGTTTTTCCAAAGTCACGGCTTTCTAGCTCTGTCGGTTAGGATGATTGCATAGAAAACGGAAATTTCGTTAATATCGTTGTAAAATTACGATTTAACCCAAATTTTTTGCAAGAACTCCTCAAAATAATTTATTAAACCTACTCACAAAGTTTGAGGCAAGAATAAGCTCTTTAGCTTTTCCAAAGTCACGGATTTCTAGCTCTTTCGGTTAGGATGATTCCATAGAAAATGGAAAGTTCGTTAATATCGTTGTAAAATTGTGATTTAACCCAAATTTTTTGCAAGAACTCCTAAAAATAATTTATTAAACCAACTCACAAAGTTTGAGGCAAGAATAAGCGCTTTAGCTTTTCCAAAGTCACGGATTTCTAGCTCTGTCGGTTAGGATGATTGCATAGAAAACGGAAAGTTCGTTAATATCGTTGTTAAATTGCAATTTAACCCAAATTTTTTGCTAGAACTCCTAAAAATAATTTATTAAACCTACTCACAAAGTTTGAGGCAAGAATAAGCTCTTTAGTTTTTCCAAAGTCACGGATTTCTAGCTCTGTCGGTTAGGATGACTGCATAGAAAACGGAAAGTTCGTTAATATCGTTGTAAAATTGCGATTTAACCCAAATTTTTTGCAAGAACTCCTAAAAATAATTTATTAAACCAACTCACAAAGTTTGAGGCAAGAATAAGCACTTTAGCTTTTCCAAAGTCACGGATTTCTAGCTCTGTCGGTTAGGATGATTGCATAGAAAACGGAAAGTTCGTTAATATCGTTGTAAAATTGCAATTTAACCCAAATTTTTTTCTAGAACTCCTAAAAATAATTTATTAAACCTACTCAAAAAGTTTGAGGCAAGAATAAGCTCTTTAGTTTTTCCAAAGTCACGGATTTCTAGCTCTGTCGGTTAGGATGACTGCATAGAAAACGGAAAGTTCGTTAATATCGTTGTAAAATTACGATTTATCCCAAATTTTTGGCAAGAACTCCTCAAAATAATTTATTAAACCTACTCACAAAGTTTGAGGCAAGAATAAGCACTTTAGCTTTTCCAAAGTCACGGATTTCTAGCTCTGTCGGTTAGGATGATTGCATAGAAAACGGAAAGTTCGTTAATATCGTTGTAAAATTGCAATTTAACCCAAATTTTTTTCTAGAACTCCTAAAAATAATTTATTAAACCTACTCAAAAAGTTTGAGGCAAGAATAAGCTCTTTAGTTTTTCCAAAGTCACGGATTTCTAGCTCTGTCGGTTAGGATGACTGCATAGAAAACGGAAAGTTCGTTAATATCTTTGTAAAATTACGATTTAACCCAAATTTTTTGCAAGAACTCCTCAAAATAATTTATTAAACCTACTCACAAAGTTTGAGGCAAGAATAAGCTCTTTAGCTTTTCCAAAGTCACGGATTTCTAGCTCTGTCGGTTAGGATGATTCCATAGAAAATGGAAAGTTCGTTAATATCGTATTAAAATTGTGATTTAACCCAAATTTTTTGCAAGAACTCCTAAAAATAATTTATTAAACCAACTCACAAAGTTTGAGGCAAGAATAAGCGCTTTAGCTTTTCCAAAGTCACGGATTTCTAGCTCTGTCGGTTAGGATGATTGCGTGGAAAACGGAAAGTTCGTTAATATCGTTGTTAAATTGCAATTTAACCCAAATTTTTTGCTAGAACTCCTAAAAATAATTTATTAAACCTACTCACAAAGTTTGAGGCAAGAATAAGCTTTTTAGTTTTTCCAAAGTCACGGATTTCTAGCTCTGTCGGTTAGGATGATTGCATAGAAAACGGAAATTTCGTTAATATCGTTGTAAAATTACGATTTAACCCAAATTTTTTGCAAGAACTCCTCAAAATAATTTATTAAACCTACTCACAAAGTTTGAGGCAAGAATAAGCTCTTTAGCTTTTCCAAAGTCACGGATTTCTAGCTCTTTCGGTTAGGATGATTCCATAGAAAATGGAAAGTTCGTTAATATCGTTGTAAAATTGTGATTTAACCCAAATTTTTTGCAAGAACTCCTAAAAATAATTTATTAAACCAACTCACAAAGTTTGAGGCAAGAATAAGCACTTTAGCTTTTCCAAAGTCACGGATTTCTAGCTCTGTCGGTTAGGATGATTGCATAGAAAACGGAAAGTTCGTTAATATCGTTGTAAAATTGCAATTTAACCCAAATTTTTTTCTAGAACTCCTAAAAATAATTTATTAAACCTACTCAAAAAGTTTGAGGCAAGAATAAGCTCTTTAGTTTTTCCAAAGTCACGGATTTCTAGCTCTGTCGGTTAGGATGACTGCATAGAAAACGGAAAGTTCGTTAATATCGTTGTAAAATTACGATTTAACCCAAATTTTTTGCAAGAACTCCTCAAAATAATTTATTAAACCTACTCACAAAGTTTGAGGCAAGAATAAGCTCTTTAGCTTTTCCAAAGTCACGGATTTCTAGCTCTTTCGGTTAGGATGATTCCATAGAAAATGGAAAGTTCGTTAATATCGTATTAAAATTGTGATTTAACCCAAATTTTTTGCAAGAACTCCTAAAAATAATTTATTAAACCAACTCACAAAGTTTGAGGCAAGAATAAGCGCTTTAGCTTTTCCAAAGTCACGGATTTCTAGCTCTGTCGGTTAGGATGATTGCGTGGAAAACGGAAAGTTCGTTAATATCGTTGTTAAATTGCAATTTAACCCAAATTTTTTGCTAGAACTCCTAAAAATAATTTATTAAACCTACTCACAAAGTTTGAGGCAAGAATAAGCTTTTTAGTTTTTCCAAAGTCACGGATTTCTAGCTCTGTCGGTTAGGATGATTGCATAGAAAACGGAAATTTCGTTAATATCGTTGTAAAATTACGATTTAACCCAAATTTTTTGCAAGAACTCCTCAAAATAATTTATTAAACCTACTCACAAAGTTTGAGGCAAGAATAAGCTCTTTAGCTTTTCCAAAGTCACGGATTTCTAGCTCTTTCGGTTAGGATGATTCCATAGAAAATGGAAAGTTCGTTAATATCGTTGTAAAATTGTGATTTAACCCAAATTTTTTGCAAGAACTCCTAAAAATAATTTATTAAACCAACTCACAAAGTTTGAGGCAAGAATAAGCACTTTAGCTTTTCCAAAGTCACGGATTTCTAGCTCTGTCGGTTAGGATGATTGCATAGAAAACGGAAAGTTCGTTAATATCGTTGTTAAATTGCAATTTAACCCAAATTTTTTGCTAGAACTCCTAAAAATAATTTATTAAACCTACTCACAAAGTTTGAGGCAAGAATAAGCTCTTTAGTTTTTCCAAAGTCACGGATTTCTAGCTCTGTCGGTTAGGATGACTGCATAGAAAACGGAAAGTTCGTTAACATCGTTGTAAAATTGCGATTTAACCCAAATTTTTTGCTAGAACTCCTAAAAATAATTTATTAAACCAACTCACAAAGTTTGAGGCAAGAATAAGCGCTTTAGCTTTTCCAAAGTCACGGATTTCTAGCTCTGTCGGTTAGGATGATTGCGTGGAAATCGGAAAGTTCGTTAATATCGTTGTTAAATTGCAATTTAACCCAAATTTTTTGCTAGAACTCCTAAAAATAATTTATTAAACCTACTCACAAAGTTTGAGGCAAGAATAAGCTTTTTAGTTTTTCCAAAGTCACGGATTTCTAGCTCTTTCGGTTAGGATGATTGCATAGAAAATGGAAAGTTCGTTAATATCGTTGTAAAATTGCGATTTAACCCAAATTTTTTGCAAGAACTCCTAAAAATAATTTATTAAACCAACTCACAAAGTTTGAGGCAAGAATAAGCACTTTAGCTTTTCCAAAGTCACGGATTTCTAGCTCTGTCGGTTAGGATGATTGCATAGAAAACGGAAAGTTCGTTAATATCGTTGTAAAATTGCAATTTAACCCAAATTTTTTTCTAGAACTCCTAAAAATAATTTATTAAACCTACTCAAAAAGTTTGAGGCAAGAATAAGCTCTTTAGTTTTTCCAAAGTCACGGATTTCTAGCTCTGTCGGTTAGGATGACTGCATAGAAAACGGAAAGTTCGTTAATATCGTTGTAAAATTACGATTTAACCCAAATTTTTTGCAAGAACTCCTCAAAATAATTTATTAAACCTACTCACAAAGTTTGAGGCAAGAATAAGCTCTTTAGCTTTTCCAAAGTCACGGATTTCTAGCTCTTTCGGTTAGGATGATTCCATAGAAAATGGAAAGTTCGTTAATATCGTATTAAAATTGTGATTTAACCCAAATTTTTTGCAAGAACTCCTAAAAATAATTTATTAAACCAACTCACAAAGTTTGAGGCAAGAATAAGCGCTTTAGCTTTTCCAAAGTCACGGATTTCTAGCTCTGTCGGTTAGGATGATTGCGTGGAAAACGGAAAGTTCGTTAATATCGTTGTTAAATTGCAATTTAACCCAAATTTTTTGCTAGAACTCCTAAAAATAATTTATTAAACCTACTCACAAAGTTTGAGGCAAGAATAAGCTTTTTAGTTTTTCCAAAGTCACGGATTTCTAGCTCTGTCGGTTAGGATGATTGCATAGAAAACGGAAATTTCGTTAATATCGTTGTAAAATTACGATTTAACCCAAATTTTTTGCAAGAACTCCTCAAAATAATTTATTAAACCTACTCACAAAGTTTGAGGCAAGAATAAGCTCTTTAGCTTTTCCAAAGTCACGGATTTCTAGCTCTTTCGGTTAGGATGATTCCATAGAAAAAGGAAAGTTCGTTAATATCGTTGTAAAATTGTGATTTAACCCAAATTTTTTGCAAGAACTCCTAAAAATAATTTATTAAACCAACTCACAAAGTTTGAGGCAAGAATAAGCGCTTTAGCTTTTCCAAAGTCACGGATTTCTAGCTCTGTCGGTTAGGATGATTGCATAGAAAACGGAAAGTTCGTTAATATCGTTGTTAAATTGCAATTTAACCCAAATTTTTTGCTAGAACTCCTAAAAATAATTTATTAAACCTACTCACAAAGTTTGAGGCAAGAATAAGCTCTTTAGTTTTTCCAAAGTCACGGATTTCTAGCTCTGTCGGTTAGGATGACTGCATAGAAAACGGAAAGTTCGTTAACATCGTTGTAAAATTGCGATTTAACCCAAATTTTTTGCTAGAACTCCTAAAAATAATTTATTAAACCTACTCACAAAGTTTGAGGCAAGAATAAGCTTTTTAGTTTTTCCAAAGTCACGGATTTCTAGCTCTGTCGGTTAGGATGATTGCATAGAAAACGGAAATTTCGTTAATATCGTTGTAAAATTACGATTTAACCCAAATTTTTTGCAAGAACTCCTCAAAATAATTTATTAAACCTACTCACAAAGTTTGAGGCAAGAATAAGCTCTTTAGCTTTTCCAAAGTCACGGATTTCTAGCTCTTTCGGTTAGGATGATTCCATAGAAAATGGAAAGTTCGTTAATATCGTTGTAAAATTGTGATTTAACCCAAATTTTTTGCAAGAACTCCTAAAAATAATTTATTAAACCAACTCACAAAGTTTGAGGCAAGAATAAGCACTTTAGCTTTTCCAAAGTCACGGATTTCTAGCTCTGTCGGTTAGGATGATTGCATAGAAAACGGAAAGTTCGTTAATATCGTTGTTAAATTGCAATTTAACCCAAATTTTTTGCTAGAACTCCTAAAAATAATTTATTAAACCTACTCACAAAGTTTGAGGCAAGAATAAGCTCTTTAGTTTTTCCAAAGTCACGGATTTCTAGCTCTGTCGGTTAGGATGACTGCATAGAAAACGGAAAGTTCGTTAACATCGTTGTAAAATTGCGATTTAACCCAAATTTTTTGCTAGAACTCCTAAAAATAATTTATTAAACCAACTCACAAAGTTTGAGGCAAGAATAAGCGCTTTAGCTTTTCCAAAGTCACGGATTTCTAGCTCTGTCGGTTAGGATGATTGCGTGGAAATCGGAAAGTTCGTTAATATCGTTGTTAAATTGCAATTTAACCCAAATTTTTTGCTAGAACTCCTAAAAATAATTTATTAAACCTACTCACAAAGTTTGAGGCAAGAATAAGCTTTTTAGTTTTTCCAAAGTCACGGATTTCTAGCTCTTTCGGTTAGGATGATTGCATAGAAAATGGAAAGTTCGTTAATATCGTTGTAAAATTGCGATTTAACCCAAATTTTTTGCAAGAACTCCTAAAAATAATTTATTAAACCAACTCACAAAGTTTGAGGCAAGAATAAGCACTTTAGCTTTTCCAAAGTCACGGATTTCTAGCTCTGTCGGTTAGGATGATTGCATAGAAAACGGAAAGTTCGTTAATATCGTTGTAAAATTGCAATTTAACCCAAATTTTTTTCTAGAACTCCTAAAAATAATTTATTAAACCTACTCAAAAAGTTTGAGGCAAGAATAAGCTCTTTAGTTTTTCCAAAGTCACGGATTTCTAGCTCTGTCGGTTAGGATGACTGCATAGAAAACGGAAAGTTCGTTAATATCGTTGTAAAATTACGATTTAACCCAAATTTTTTGCAAGAACTCCTCAAAATAATTTATTAAACCTACTCACAAAGTTTGAGGCAAGAATAAGCTCTTTAGCTTTTCCAAAGTCACGGATTTCTAGCTCTTTCGGTTAGGATGATTCCATAGAAAATGGAAAGTTCGTTAATATCGTATTAAAATTGTGATTTAACCCAAATTTTTTGCAAGAACTCCTAAAAATAATTTATTAAACCAACTCACAAAGTTTGAGGCAAGAATAAGCGCTTTAGCTTTTCCAAAGTCACGGATTTCTAGCTCTGTCGGTTAGGATGATTGCGTGGAAAACGGAAAGTTCGTTAATATCGTTGTTAAATTGCAATTTAACCCAAATTTTTTGCTAGAACTCCTAAAAATAATTTATTAAACCTACTCACAAAGTTTGAGGCAAGAATAAGCTTTTTAGTTTTTCCAAAGTCACGGATTTCTAGCTCTGTCGGTTAGGATGATTGCATAGAAAACGGAAATTTCGTTAATATCGTTGTAAAATTACGATTTAACCCAAATTTTTTGCAAGAACTCCTCAAAATAATTTATTAAACCTACTCACAAAGTTTGAGGCAAGAATAAGCTCTTTAGCTTTTCCAAAGTCACGGATTTCTAGCTCTTTCGGTTAGGATGATTCCATAGAAAAAGGAAAGTTCGTTAATATCGTTGTAAAATTGTGATTTAACCCAAATTTTTTGCAAGAACTCCTAAAAATAATTTATTAAACCAACTCACAAAGTTTGAGGCAAGAATAAGCGCTTTAGCTTTTCCAAAGTCACGGATTTCTAGCTCTGTCGGTTAGGATGATTGCATAGAAAACGGAAAGTTCGTTAATATCGTTGTTAAATTGCAATTTAACCCAAATTTTTTGCTAGAACTCCTAAAAATAATTTATTAAACCTACTCACAAAGTTTGAGGCAAGAATAAGCTCTTTAGTTTTTCCAAAGTCACGGATTTCTAGCTCTGTCGGTTAGGATGACTGCATAGAAAACGGAAAGTTCGTTAACATCGTTGTAAAATTGCGATTTAACCCAAATTTTTTGCTAGAACTCCTAAAAATAATTTATTAAACCAACTCACAAAGTTTGAGGCAAGAATAAGCGCTTTAGCTTTTCCAAAGTCACGGATTTCTAGCTCTGTCGGTTAGGATGATTGCGTGGAAAACGGAAAGTTCGTTAATATCGTTGTTAAATTGCAATTTAACCCAAATTTTTTGCTAGAACTCCTAAAAATAATTTATTAAACCTACTCACAAAGTTTGAGGCAAGAATAAGCTTTTTAGTTTTTCCAAAGTCACGGATTTCTAGCTCTGTCGGTTAGGATGATTGCATAGAAAACGGAAATTTCGTTAATATCGTTGTAAAATTACGATTTAACCCAAATTTTTTGCAAGAACTCCTCAAAATAATTTATTAAACCTACTCACAAAGTTTGAGGCAAGAATAAGCTCTTTAGCTTTTCCAAAGTCACGGATTTCTAGCTCTTTCGGTTAGGATGATTCCATAGAAAATGGAAAGTTCGTTAATATCGTTGTAAAATTGTGATTTAACCCAAATTTTTTGCAAGAACTCCTAAAAATAATTTATTAAACCAACTCACAAAGTTTGAGGCAAGAATAAGCGCTTTAGCTTTTCCAAAGTCACGGATTTCTAGCTCTGTCGGTTAGGATGATTGCATAGAAAACGGAAAGTTCGTTAATATCGTTGTTAAATTGCAATTTAACCCAAATTTTTTGCTAGAACTCCTAAAAATAATTTATTAAACCTACTCACAAAGTTTGAGGCAAGAATAAGCTCTTTAGTTTTTCCAAAGTCACGGATTTCTAGCTCTTTCGGTTAGGATGATTGCATAGAAAATGGAAAGTTCGTTAATATCGTTGTAAAATTGCGATTTAACCCAAATTTTTTGCAAGAACTCCTAAAAATAATTTATTAAACCAACTCACAAAGTTTGAGGCAAGAATAAGCACTTTAGCTTTTCCAAAGTCACGGATTTCTAGCTCTGTCGGTTAGGATGATTGCATAGAAAACGGAAAGTTCGTTAATATCGTTGTAAAATTGCAATTTAACCCAAATTTTTTTCTAGAACTCCTAAAAATAATTTATTAAACCTACTCAAAAAGTTTGAGGCAAGAATAAGCTCTTTAGTTTTTCCAAAGTCACGGATTTCTAGCTCTGTCGGTTAGGATGACTGCATAGAAAACGGAAAGTTCGTTAATATCGTTGTAAAATTACGATTTAACCCAAATTTTTTGCAAGAACTCCTCAAAATAATTTATTAAACCTACTCACAAAGTTTGAGGCAAGAATAAGCTCTTTAGCTTTTCCAAAGTCACGGATTTCTAGCTCTTTCGGTTAGGATGATTCCATAGAAAATGGAAAGTTCGTTAATATCGTATTAAAATTGTGATTTAACCCAAATTTTTTGCAAGAACTCCTAAAAATAATTTATTAAACCAACTCACAAAGTTTGAGGCAAGAATAAGCGCTTTAGCTTTTCCAAAGTCACGGATTTCTAGCTCTGTCGGTTAGGATGATTGCGTGGAAAACGGAAAGTTCGTTAATATCGTTGTTAAATTGCAATTTAACCCAAATTTTTTGCTAGAACTCCTAAAAATAATTTATTAAACCTACTCACAAAGTTTGAGGCAAGAATAAGCTTTTTAGTTTTTCCAAAGTCACGGATTTCTAGCTCTGTCGGTTAGGATGATTGCATAGAAAACGGAAATTTCGTTAATATCGTTGTAAAATTACGATTTAACCCAAATTTTTTGCAAGAACTCCTCAAAATAATTTATTAAACCTACTCACAAAGTTTGAGGCAAGAATAAGCTCTTTAGCTTTTCCAAAGTCACGGATTTCTAGCTCTTTCGGTTAGGATGATTCCATAGAAAATGGAAAGTTCGTTAATATCGTTGTAAAATTGTGATTTAACCCAAATTTTTTGCAAGAACTCCTAAAAATAATTTATTAAACCAACTCACAAAGTTTGAGGCAAGAATAAGCACTTTAGCTTTTCCAAAGTCACGGATTTCTAGCTCTGTCGGTTAGGATGATTGCATAGAAAACGGAAAGTTCGTTAATATCGTTGTAAAATTGCAATTTAACCCAAATTTTTTTCTAGAACTCCTAAAAATAATTTATTAAACCTACTCAAAAAGTTTGAGGCAAGAATAAGCTCTTTAGTTTTTCCAAAGTCACGGATTTCTAGCTCTGTCGGTTAGGATGACTGCATAGAAAACGGAAAGTTCGTTAATATCGTTATAAAATTACGATTTAACCCGAATTTTTTGCAAGAACTCCTCAAAATAATTTATTAAACCTACTCACAAAGTTTGAGGCAAGAATAAGCTCTTTAGCTTTTCCAAAGTCACGGATTTCTAGCTCTTTCGGTTAGGATGATTCCATAGAAAAAGGAAAGTTCGTTAATATCGTTGTAAAATTGTGATTTAACCCAAATTTTTTGCAAGAACTCCTAAAAATAATTTATTAAACCAACTCACAAAGTTTGAGGCAAGAATAAGCGCTTTAGCTTTTCCAAAGTCACGGATTTCTAGCTCTGTCGGTTAGGATGATTGCATAGAAAACGGAAAGTTCGTTAATATCGTTGTTAAATTGCAATTTAACCCAAATTTTTTGCTAGAACTCCTAAAAATAATTTATTAAACCTACTCACAAAGTTTGAGGCAAGAATAAGCTCTTTAGTTTTTCCAAAGTCACGGATTTCTAGCTCTGTCGGTTAGGATGACTGCATAGAAAACGGAAAGTTCGTTAACATCGTTGTAAAATTGCGATTTAACCCAAATTTTTTGCTAGAACTCCTAAAAATAATTTATTAAACCAACTCACAAAGTTTGAGGCAAGAATAAGCGCTTTAGCTTTTCCAAAGTCACGGATTTCTAGCTCTGTCGGTTAGGATGATTGCGTGGAAAACGGAAAGTTCGTTAATATCGTTGTTAAATTGCAATTTAACCCAAATTTTTTGCTAGAACTCCTAAAAATAATTTATTAAACCTACTCACAAAGTTTGAGGCAAGAATAAGCTCTTTAGTTTTTCCAAAGTCACGGATTTCTAGCTCTTTCGGTTAGGATGATTGCATAGAAAATGGAAAGTTCGTTAATATCGTTGTAAAATTGCGATTTAACCCAAATTTTTTGCAAGAACTCCTAAAAATAATTTATTAAACCAACTCACAAAGTTTGAGGCAAGAATAAGCACTTTAGCTTTTCCAAAGTCACGGATTTCTAGCTCTGTCGGTTAGGATGATTGCATAGAAAACGGAAAGTTCGTTAATATCGTTGTAAAATTGCAATTTAACCCAAATTTTTTTCTAGAACTCCTAAAAATAATTTATTAAACCTACTCAAAAAGTTTGAGGCAAGAATAAGCTCTTTAGTTTTTCCAAAGTCACGGATTTCTAGCTCTGTCGGTTAGGATGACTGCATAGAAAACGGAAAGTTCGTTAATATCGTTGTAAAATTACGATTTAACCCAAATTTTTTGCAAGAACTCCTCAAAATAATTTATTAAACCTACTCACAAAGTTTGAGGCAAGAATAAGCTCTTTAGCTTTTCCAAAGTCACGGATTTCTAGCTCTTTCGGTTAGGATGATTCCATAGAAAATGGAAAGTTCGTTAATATCGTATTAAAATTGTGATTTAACCCAAATTTTTTGCAAGAACTCCTAAAAATAATTTATTAAACCAACTCACAAAGTTTGAGGCAAGAATAAGCGCTTTAGCTTTTCCAAAGTCACGGATTTCTAGCTCTGTCGGTTAGGATGATTGCGTGGAAAACGGAAAGTTCGTTAATATCGTTGTTAAATTGCAATTTAACCCAAATTTTTTGCTAGAACTCCTAAAAATAATTTATTAAACCTACTCACAAAGTTTGAGGCAAGAATAAGCTTTTTAGTTTTTCCAAAGTCACGGCTTTCTAGCTCTGTCGGTTAGGATGATTGCATAGAAACCGGAAATTTCGTTAATATCGTTGTAAAATTACGATTTAACCCAAATTTTTTGCAAGAACTCCTCAAAATAATTTATTAAACCTACTCACAAAGTTTGAGGCAAGAATAAGCTCTTTAGCTTTTCCAAAGTCACGGATTTCTAGCTCTTTCGGTTAGGATGATTCCATAGAAAATGGAAAGTTCGTTAATATCGTTGTAAAATTGTGATTTAACCCAAATTTTTTGCAAGAACTCCTAAAAATAATTTATTAAACCAACTCACAAAGTTTGAGGCAAGAATAAGCGCTTTAGCTTTTCCAAAGTCACGGATTTCTAGCTCTGTCGGTTAGGATGATTGCATAGAAAACGGAAAGTTCGTTAATATCGTTGTTAAATTGCAATTTAACCCAAATTTTTTGCTAGAACTCCTAAAAATAATTTATTAAACCTACTCACAAAGTTTGAGGCAAGAATAAGCTCTTTAGTTTTTCCAAAGTCACGGATTTCTAGCTCTGTCGGTTAGGATGACTGCATAGAAAACGGAAAGTTCGTTAATATCGTTGTAAAATTGCGATTTAACCCAAATTTTTTGCAAGAACTCCTAAAAATAATTTATTAAACCAACTCACAAAGTTTGAGGCAAGAATAAGCACTTTAGCTTTTCCAAAGTCACGGATTTCTAGCTCTGTCGGTTAGGATGATTGCATAGAAAACGGAAAGTTCGTTAATATCGTTGTAAAATTGCAATTTAACCCAAATTTTTTTCTAGAACTCCTAAAAATAATTTATTAAACCTACTCAAAAAGTTTGAGGCAAGAATAAGCTCTTTAGTTTTTCCAAAGTCACGGATTTCTAGCTCTGTCGGTTAGGATGACTGCATAGAAAACGGAAAGTTCGTTAATATCGTTGTAAAATTACGATTTATCCCAAATTTTTGGCAAGAACTCCTCAAAATAATTTATTAAACCTACTCACAAAGTTTGAGGCAAGAATAAGCACTTTAGCTTTTCCAAAGTCACGGATTTCTAGCTCTGTCGGTTAGGATGATTGCATAGAAAACGGAAAGTTCGTTAATATCGTTGTAAAATTGCAATTTAACCCAAATTTTTTTCTAGAACTCCTAAAAATAATTTATTAAACCTACTCAAAAAGTTTGAGGCAAGAATAAGCTCTTTAGTTTTTCCAAAGTCACGGATTTCTAGCTCTGTCGGTTAGGATGACTGCATAGAAAACGGAAAGTTCGTTAATATCTTTGTAAAATTACGATTTAACCCAAATTTTTTGCAAGAACTCCTCAAAATAATTTATTAAACCTACTCACAAAGTTTGAGGCAAGAATAAGCTCTTTAGCTTTTCCAAAGTCACGGATTTCTAGCTCTGTCGGTTAGGATGATTCCATAGAAAATGGAAAGTTCGTTAATATCGTATTAAAATTGTGATTTAACCCAAATTTTTTGCAAGAACTCCTAAAAATAATTTATTAAACCAACTCACAAAGTTTGAGGCAAGAATAAGCGCTTTAGCTTTTCCAAAGTCACGGATTTCTAGCTCTGTCGGTTAGGATGATTGCGTGGAAAACGGAAAGTTCGTTAATATCGTTGTTAAATTGCAATTTAACCCAAATTTTTTGCTAGAACTCCTAAAAATAATTTATTAAACCTACTCACAAAGTTTGAGGCAAGAATAAGCTTTTTAGTTTTTCCAAAGTCACGGATTTCTAGCTCTGTCGGTTAGGATGATTGCATAGAAAACGGAAATTTCGTTAATATCGTTGTAAAATTACGATTTAACCCAAATTTTTTGCAAGAACTCCTCAAAATAATTTATTAAACCTACTCACAAAGTTTGAGGCAAGAATAAGCTCTTTAGCTTTTCCAAAGTCACGGATTTCTAGCTCTTTCGGTTAGGATGATTCCATAGAAAATGGAAAGTTCGTTAATATCGTTGTAAAATTGTGATTTAACCCAAATTTTTTGCAAGAACTCCTAAAAATAATTTATTAAACCAACTCACAAAGTTTGAGGCAAGAATAAGCACTTTAGCTTTTCCAAAGTCACGGATTTCTAGCTCTGTCGGTTAGGATGATTGCATAGAAAACGGAAAGTTCGTTAATATCGTTGTTAAATTGCAATTTAACCCAAATTTTTTGCTAGAACTCCTAAAAATAATTTATTAAACCTACTCACAAAGTTTGAGGCAAGAATAAGCTCTTTAGTTTTTCCAAAGTCACGGATTTCTAGCTCTGTCGGTTAGGATGACTGCATAGAAAACGGAAAGTTCGTTAACATCGTTGTAAAATTGCGATTTAACCCAAATTTTTTGCTAGAACTCCTAAAAATAATTTATTAAACCAACTCACAAAGTTTGAGGCAAGAATAAGCGCTTTAGCTTTTCCAAAGTCACGGATTTCTAGCTCTGTCGGTTAGGATGATTGCGTGGAAATCGGAAAGTTCGTTAATATCGTTGTTAAATTGCAATTTAACCCAAATTTTTTGCTAGAACTCCTAAAAATAATTTATTAAACCTACTCACAAAGTTTGAGGCAAGAATAAGCTTTTTAGTTTTTCCAAAGTCACGGATTTCTAGCTCTTTCGGTTAGGATGATTGCATAGAAAATGGAAAGTTCGTTAATATCGTTGTAAAATTGCGATTTAACCCAAATTTTTTGCAAGAACTCCTAAAAATAATTTATTAAACCAACTCACAAAGTTTGAGGCAAGAATAAGCACTTTAGCTTTTCCAAAGTCACGGATTTCTAGCTCTGTCGGTTAGGATGATTGCATAGAAAACGGAAAGTTCGTTAATATCGTTGTAAAATTGCAATTTAACCCAAATTTTTTTCTAGAACTCCTAAAAATAATTTATTAAACCTACTCAAAAAGTTTGAGGCAAGAATAAGCTCTTTAGTTTTTCCAAAGTCACGGATTTCTAGCTCTGTCGGTTAGGATGACTGCATAGAAAACGGAAAGTTCGTTAATATCGTTGTAAAATTACGATTTAACCCAAATTTTTTGCAAGAACTCCTCAAAATAATTTATTAAACCTACTCACAAAGTTTGAGGCAAGAATAAGCTCTTTAGCTTTTCCAAAGTCACGGATTTCTAGCTCTTTCGGTTAGGATGATTCCATAGAAAATGGAAAGTTCGTTAATATCGTATTAAAATTGTGATTTAACCCAAATTTTTTGCAAGAACTCCTAAAAATAATTTATTAAACCAACTCACAAAGTTTGAGGCAAGAATAAGCGCTTTAGCTTTTCCAAAGTCACGGATTTCTAGCTCTGTCGGTTAGGATGATTGCGTGGAAAACGGAAAGTTCGTTAATATCGTTGTTAAATTGCAATTTAACCCAAATTTTTTGCTAGAACTCCTAAAAATAATTTATTAAACCTACTCACAAAGTTTGAGGCAAGAATAAGCTTTTTAGTTTTTCCAAAGTCACGGCTTTCTAGCTCTGTCGGTTAGGATGATTGCATAGAAAACGGAAATTTCGTTAATATCGTTGTAAAATTACGATTTAACCCAAATTTTTTGCAAGAACTCCTCAAAATAATTTATTAAACCTACTCACAAATTTTGAGGCAAGAATAAGCTCTTTAGCTTTTCCAAAGTCACGGATTTCTAGCTCTTTCGGTTAGGATGATTCCATAGAAAATGGAAAGTTCGTTAATATCGTTGTAAAATTGTGATTTAACCCAAATTTTTTGCAAGAACTCCTAAAAATAATTTATTAAACCAACTCACAAAGTTTGAGGCAAGAATAAGCGCTTTAGCTTTTCCAAAGTCACGGATTTCTAGCTCTGTCGGTTAGGATGATTGCATAGAAAACGGAAAGTTCGTTAATATCGTTGTTAAATTGCAATTTAACCCAAATTTTTTGCTAGAACTCCTAAAAATAATTTATTAAACCTACTCACAAAGTTTGAGGCAAGAATAAGCTCTTTAGTTTTTCCAAAGTCACGGATTTCTAGCTCTGTCGGTTAGGATGACTGCATAGAAAACGGAAAGTTCGTTAATATCGTTGTAAAATTGCGATTTAACCCAAATTTTTTGCAAGAACTCCTAAAAATAATTTATTAAACCAACTCACAAAGTTTGAGGCAAGAATAAGCACTTTAGCTTTTCCAAAGTCACGGATTTCTAGCTCTGTCGGTTAGGATGATTGCATAGAAAACGGAAAGTTCGTTAATATCGTTGTAAAATTGCAATTTAACCCAAATTTTTTTCTAGAACTCCTAAAAATAATTTATTAAACCTACTCAAAAAGTTTGAGGCAAGAATAAGCTCTTTAGTTTTTCCAAAGTCACGGATTTCTAGCTCTGTCGGTTAGGATGACTGCATAGAAAACGGAAAGTTCGTTAATATCGTTGTAAAATTACGATTTATCCCAAATTTTTGGCAAGAACTCCTCAAAATAATTTATTAAACCTACTCACAAAGTTTGAGGCAAGAATAAGCACTTTAGCTTTTCCAAAGTCACGGATTTCTAGCTCTGTCGGTTAGGATGATTGCATAGAAAACGGAAAGTTCGTTAATATCGTTGTAAAATTGCAATTTAACCCAAATTTTTTTCTAGAACTCCTAAAAATAATTTATTAAACCTACTCAAAAAGTTTGAGGCAAGAATAAGCTCTTTAGTTTTTCCAAAGTCACGGATTTCTAGCTCTGTCGGTTAGGATGACTGCATAGAAAACGGAAAGTTCGTTAATATCTTTGTAAAATTACGATTTAACCCAAATTTTTTGCAAGAACTCCTCAAAATAATTTATTAAACCTACTCACAAAGTTTGAGGCAAGAATAAGCTCTTTAGCTTTTCCAAAGTCACGGATTTCTAGCTCTTTCGGTTAGGATGATTCCATAGAAAATGGAAAGTTCGTTAATATCGTATTAAAATTGTGATTTAACCCAAATTTTTTGCAAGAACTCCTAAAAATAATTTATTAAACCAACTCACAAAGTTTGAGGCAAGAATAAGCGCTTTAGCTTTTCCAAAGTCACGGATTTCTAGCTCTGTCGGTTAGGATGATTGCGTGGAAAACGGAAAGTTCGTTAATATCGTTGTTAAATTGCAATTTAACCCAAATTTTTTGCTAGAACTCCTAAAAATAATTTATTAAACCTACTCACAAAGTTTGAGGCAAGAATAAGCTTTTTAGTTTTTCCAAAGTCACGGATTTCTAGCTCTGTCGGTTAGGATGATTGCATAGAAAACGGAAATTTCGTTAATATCGTTGTAAAATTACGATTTAACCCAAATTTTTTGCAAGAACTCCTCAAAATAATTTATTAAACCTACTCACAAAGTTTGAGGCAAGAATAAGCTCTTTAGCTTTTCCAAAGTCACGGATTTCTAGCTCTTTCGGTTAGGATGATTGCATAGAAAACGGAAAGTTCGTTAATATCGTTGTAAAATTGCAATTTAACCCAAATTTTTTTCTAGAACTCCTAAAAATAATTTATTAAACCTACTCAAAAAGTTTGAGGCAAGAATAAGCTCTTTAGTTTTTCCAAAGTCACGGATTTCTAGCTCTGTCGGTTAGGATGACTGCATAGAAAACGGAAAGTTCGTTAATATCGTTGTAAAATTACGATTTAACCAAAATTTTTTGCAAGAACTCCTCAAAATAATTTATTAAACCTACTCACAAAGTTTGAGGCAAGAATAAGCTCTTTAGCTTTTCCAAAGTCACGGATTTCTAGCTCTTTCGGTTAGGATGATTCCATAGAAAATGGAAAGTTCGTTAATATCGTATTAAAATTGTGATTTAACCCAAATTTTTTGCAAGAACTCCTAAAAATAATTTATTAAACCAACTCACAAAGTTTGAGGCAAGAATAAGCGCTTTAGCTTTTCCAAAGTCACGGATTTCTAGCTCTGTCGGTTAGGATGATTGCGTGGAAAACGGAAAGTTCGTTAATATCGTTGTTAAATTGCAATTTAACCCAAATTTTTTGCTAGAACTCCTAAAAATAATTTATTAAACCTACTCACAAAGTTTGAGGCAAGAATAAGCTTTTTAGTTTTTCCAAAGTCACGGATTTCTAGCTCTGTCGGTTAGGATGATTGCATAGAAAACGGAAATTTCGTTAATATCGTTGTAAAATTACGATTTAACCCAAATTTTTTGCAAGAACTCCTCAAAATAATTTATTAAACCTACTCACAAAGTTTGAGGCAAGAATAAGCTCTTTAGCTTTTCCAAAGTCACGGATTTCTAGCTCTTTCGGTTAGGATGATTCCATAGAAAATGGAAAGTTCGTTAATATCGTTGTAAAATTGTGATTTAACCCAAATTTTTTGCAAGAACTCCTAAAAATAATTTATTAAACCAACTCACAAAGTTTGAGGCAAGAATAAGCACTTTAGCTTTTCCAAAGTCACGGATTTCTAGCTCTGTCGGTTAGGATGATTGCATAGAAAACGGAAAGTTCGTTAATATCGTTGTTAAATTGCAATTTAACCCAAATTTTTTGCTAGAACTCCTAAAAATAATTTATTAAACCTACTCACAAAGTTTGAGGCAAGAATAAGCTCTTTAGTTTTTCCAAAGTCACGGATTTCTAGCTCTGTCGGTTAGGATGACTGCATAGAAAACGGAAAGTTCGTTAACATCGTTGTAAAATTGCGATTTAACCCAAATTTTTTGCTAGAACTCCTAAAAATAATTTATTAAACCAACTCACAAAGTTTGAGGCAAGAATAAGCGCTTTAGCTTTTCCAAAGTCACGGATTTCTAGCTCTGTCGGTTAGGATGATTGCGTGGAAAACGGAAAGTTCGTTAATATCGTTGTTAAATTGCAATTTAACCCAAATTTTTTGCTAGAACTCCTAAAAATAATTTATTAAACCTACTCACAAAGTTTGAGGCAAGAATAAGCTTTTTAGTTTTTCCAAAGTCACGGATTTCTAGCTCTTTCGGTTAGGATGATTGCATAGAAAATGGAAAGTTCGTTAATATCGTTGTAAAATTGCGATTTAACCCAAATTTTTTGCAAGAACTCCTAAAAATAATTTATTAAA